>APFE031665108.1:0-21411 GCA_000404065.3 Pinus taeda
TATATATACATATTATATTTTTGATAAAATCGCCTTCCATTTTTCCTATATAACATGGAGATTCGCCCATTTATTATAGTTATAAATTTAGGGGGGGTTCTTAAAATTTTCCCTGAACGGGTGGATTTCCCCCAAGTTCATCGGACTCTGAAATAACAAAAAGAATTTGAACGACATTGTTCTCATTCTATTTAGGGATGGTACGATTTTCTGAAGGTAAAACTTGGTCAACTATCACCTCAACCTGTTGACTTTCGTCGGGTATAGATTTAGAATATTTACTTTCAGAGTGAGTGGTTTTGACAAGCGGTTTATTTAAGTCAGTTGGTTTTTCAACTAGTAAAGGACTAGGGGAGAGTTTTTGGTAGCTAGTTGGAAGTTGTTGTGGTGAAGCAAGACAACTATCCAATACTCTTTTGGCTTCATCCAAGAAAGGACAATGCTTAAGGGTGTGGTTCCCTTCGCATAACCTGCATGGAACTTTGACCTTTCCTTTTTGTCCATGAACTTCACCATTACTAGTTGATGGTGTGTTTTCAACATGATCACCAAAGGTTGATGAGACTGGGTGGTGTGAACGGGGGGACCATTCTCTCAATATTTGAGGAAAGCACGGACAATCTCGATGAAAATGGTCTCCTCCATTCTCTTGGGCTTTGGGGCGACACCTCGCCCAGAAAATTCTAGATTCTATTGGGCTTGGGTGCAACACCTCGCGATGATTCACACTATCAAAAAGGTCAGAGTTATTCTCAATCTTTGATGATGTAGAAGAGATCATATGATAGCTTTACACTGTGGCCACCTCCGCAAATCCAGTTGGAGGGAAAAAGTGCCCACTAAGGAAGGGTCTTTTAGGAGACCTACTCTGACATTTTGAAGCGATTGAGAACTTCCATGGATTAATGGAATGCTTCCAGTAGCTTGTGAACTGTTGGAAGAAAAGGTTAGTTGGTTAATGATTGTGATTCCACCTCGGAAGGGAAATGTAATCTTTCTAAAATATGTTGACACAATGGCCCCCATGGCATAGATCCAGGGTCTTCCTAGTAAGATATTGTAATTAAGGTTTCCATCAATGACCTCGACTTCAATCTCTATTGTCATGCCCCCAAGTTTAACTTGTAAGTTACTTAAAATCCCATATGGAGTGTATTTTCTTCCATCAAATGCTTTTAATGTCGTTGATGATCGCGACAAGGGTGGTGAACCAAGAGCTTTTCAGCAACTCATTGATATAATACAGGTAAATGCCCCCTCATCAATGATTGTTCGATGAACAATTTTATTGAGGGCTTTTACCTGTATAAGGAAAGCGAGTTGGGCTAGTAACTGAGGCATATACGCTTTATGATTAAAGGCCATAAGATTGGAATCTGTTGGATCAATCCCACTTATTGCTAATAAGAAAGCCTGCTTTTGGGAGGGGCAATTCTGTAGTACTTCAAGTGTCGACATAGTGGATGGCGATTGAGCCAGATCCTCTAATATATTATAATTCTATGATGCTCGAGCATGAGGATTAAATGTCGATTTATGTACAACTCCCTTTGGTGGCTTTATAGTTAATTCAGGAATAATGGGTGGAACAATTTCTGGCAAAGTTGTTGTCGAACCACTAGGTTGATCTCTAGCCTAGTTGTTTGACGATGATGTATTCCCATAATATTTATTTCTTGTCGATATCAAGGCATCATTTTTCTATTTTGAGATGGATAGCATAAGCACTTGGATTATGGAAGCATGATCGATAGCAACCATATTAGTTTCTAGGTTCGAAAATGGATCAGTTAACACCGCTGAGGTATTTGAAGTCTTTAAAAATTTCACAACCTTAGCTCGACATGGATAATCTCTCGTCCAATGCTCCTCGTTACATATGTAACATGGAAAATGAGGAGATTTCTTTGGCCCAGTAGGGTTGTCAGAAGATTTCTCATGAGTTGAATTATCATGTTTCTTCTTATTATTTTTCCCTTTCTTCTTGCCCCTGGTTGCTTTGGATTCTTGCCCTTGTTAGATGACATGACATTAATCTCCGAGGCAAGAGGTTTGCCATTTTCATTTTGACTAGAAACTGCAAGAGCTTTACAAGATGAAGCCTTTGCTTTTTGCGTGCTTGAGGCATCAATTACGTCGTCACTGTTATCAGAATCCCTATTTGATTTAGGAGGAGGTGGAACAAAAAATTCTGGTCTAGGAGTGTCAGGAATTTTGTCGTAGAGTGTGCCAGACTAAGTATAGATCAAGTCTAAATATTGGGCACGAGCAATGACTTGCTCTTCAGTGACAACTCTTCCTTTCACCACGTCCTCAGTGATAGATGGTAATAAGGACTTAATAAACCACTCAGCTAAAAGTTGATCGGGAACATATGTCTTTACCATTCAACGACGATGTCACTACTCATGAATATGATCAGATATGTGAGTGGCCATGGTCTGTTTAAAGTTGGTAAGGAGTTCTGCTCCCATTTTGTACCTAATGGGCAACTGAAAGTGGGTTAGAAAAGTAGTGGCAAGGGAGCTGAAAATTGTCAAATGAAGCTCTAGGCAATTCAATATACCATTTCGCTGCCAGACCAGTTAGCGTTCTCTGAAAAAGGCGAAGCCTAATCGAATCATGATTCGGGGTGTTCGATGAGCACCACAAATGAAAAGTCATTACGTGATTCGATGGATCTTCACATACATTTCCATTGAATTTAGGAATATCAGAGGGAATTTTATGAGGAATCGCTGGCCACCAAGGGGCATATGCAATTGGATCATTCATCAATCAATTCAAAACTGGTAATTCTAGAGTTGCTACAAAAGGAAACTGCTAATTCAGGTTAGGTGAAGCATACCCAAGATAATATGGAATCGCCTAAGCTGTAGGTCTTTGCATACCAACATAATGTATCTGATGTTGGTAACTTTGATAAGGTTGTTGGACATAACCAGTATAGTGTGGCTGTTGATAACCATTTTGAAAATGCAGCCGCCCATTACCTACAAAGCCTTATTGCTCAGGTCCTCAGTAGGTTTGACCAAGCCCAAACTGAGGTTGGGTTTGCTGGAATTGTGGTTGTTGGTATTGTACCAGCCATGGTTATTGGACCATTTGTTGTTGCCCAATACTGGAAGATTGACCAAGATGCGGGGTGATGATACCCGTTTGAGCCTGAGTTATTCCACGTAAGGAAACACTAACTTGAGGTTGTGATTGAGCCATAGAGACAAGAGGCTATTGGATTACAACCGGAGAGACTTGAGGTTGAGACACAACAGGCAGTGCTTGTACTTGCGACACAATCACAATAGCAGGTGTAGTGGGAATATTCAACACAGGTTGGATTAGTTGCATTGAATATACAACCCTTGGTTGTTGTGGCGGTATTCGTACCCAACCACTGGATGTAGTTCCAGTTTGACCTGAATTTTGTTGTAAACTCTCATATGGTTGTTCCCTAGGAGGGAATAATGAAAAAGCATATTGTCCTCCATATGGTGGCAGTCCAGTGTTCAAAGGGTATATCGGTCTTTGAAGACTGGTCTACCCAAGTTGATACTGGCATGTAGGATCAATTTGCTGAGTTTCAACAAAAGAAATACCATATGGGACTCCGGATGAATAAATAGGAGTAAAACATGTTGCCGAAGCAGCCTCTAAGTGGACTCTCTGCGAACAACAGGGTTTTGATTGACTTTCTTCCATGATTGCGGATTACTTGATCAACTCAAAATTAAGGGGAAAATAATGTTATTCTGAATTCAATTAATTTTAATGACGCTTTGACACAAGTTTGATTTTTTAGTTTTTGAGAGTCGAGAAAAAGCCAAGGATGACTCTAGTCCACTTTGACTTTTAATTAGCCTGAAGTGACAAGTGCTCAGATGGACCTTTTCTTTTAAAGAGGCAAAAAGGAATGAAAGTGACTACTCTGAAAAATCTAGACAAAGGGATTACCAAACCAATCGCAAAACTACAATATACACCTTGGTGATAAATTAAAGAGAAATTACCAATGACTTATGTACAACAGTCAATCTTCCCGAATGTTGTGTTTAGTGCATTGCGATCAATAGGGAGGTAGACACAACTTCTGATGGATAAAGGATATAAGCCCACTGTGGTCTGCCAATATATACGTGATGGTACGGGGAGCACAATTCCATGCTAGCACTTTTCCTTTCAAAGAGGAAGAACCACCCAACCTTTGATGAAAACGATAGTTACTAGTTTTTACGATGCCGGAACATGTCTCTAGCCTAGACCTCTAGATGTGTTGTGTTAGGTTCCAAAGCATTGTTAGGTTCATTGAGATTTATTTTAGAGTTGATCTTGTTTAAAGTTTTCCTTTCAATGGTTCATTACGTGATGTATATTTGAAATTCCTAAAAATGCAGTCTACAATGATAAACAATCGTTGTTTCTTTTGAGTAATGAAAATCCTAGCTACTAGGGAGAGAAAATTATGATTCTTTCAAAAAAAGAGCAAAGAGCACACACTAATTCACTTTCCTAAATCATTTTTCACATACAAACTAAATGCAAATGAAAATTCATGTATTTTTTTTTCATTCCCCTTAATGTGAAGAAATGCCAAAAAGGAAAGCTACATGTAGTGAAGATCTAAAATATTTTACTCAAAGCAACATTTTCGACAATCTCTTTTTCAAAATAGATAAGAAGACTGAACGACACTTTTCAATTTCGAATAGAAAATGCTTTCGAGACTTTGAATATCAACAAATCAAATCAAACACATGAGAAAAAGTTCAATTGACTATCCAGGGAAGGAAGAATCAATGACACTTCTCTTTTTGACACAAAATGGCAGTTATGACACTTTTGTACTAAAACGACAATTCGATTTAAGCAAATTTTCGACAAAGGATTGTAAATGATGGAAAAATACATAAAAACATTTACTAATACTAATCAATGGAGCTTGATCTATGTGATGCAAGTAGGTTTTAGTAATGATGTACTGTTCATAAGCAGCAAAAACAACTAAACAAAAACTGACAACAAGGACAAATACTGAAAACAAGGACAAAAACCCTAAATTTCTAGAATGGAAATAGGTCCAGTCAGTCATTGCACCTAGGCTTCATAGAAATAGGGATGCATCACACTTTACAGACTTGGGAGGTGCAATGCATACTGGTTGATAGTGACAGACAGTGCGATGGGCCAAGGAGCGCAACTGAAATGGGTTTTGGCTCAAATTTGCAGCTGTTTTCAGTGAGTTAAGCTGAGCTATGATGGACATTAAAGAGAAAAGTACAAAGGAATGATCTCCAGAGGTTACTGAGCTACCAAAAGGGGATCTATAATGCTTGTAAGTCAAATGTTCAATTCATGAACTAAACCAGAGATCCACTGAAGCAGCGTTTATCTACTATGCAATTGCAGAGCAAGAGTAGTTCGAAGGCTATGTAGCTGACTTCAGGTTCTATCTATAGTTTATAAAATAAACAACAACAATTAGTAAACATCTATTCGATCCCGAGCGGAGTCACCATTTTGTTTCCGGGAAAACTAGTGTCTTTTTGATCGACTAGCCCTCTAGGTTTGGTAGCTACCCTAGAAACAATAGTTCAAAGTAATTCAACGATTTCTTCTATGCACAATAGATAAGAGAAGGATGAGAGGAACAACCCGGAACTTTCTCTTAGTCCTTTGCTCGATCTTTCTCCCCCTTGACATAGCTCACAACTCCTCTCCGTACTTATCCCTCTTCAATAATACCTGTAGAAACGCAGTAGCAAAGAACCATCAAAGCATCTTGATCTATTGTAACATAAACACTACAGAATCAGATATATAATGAACATACATTGGCATTCACAAACAATAACATTCACAAATGCACAATTATATGGAAGAAAAATTGAAGAACTTTATTAAATAGAAGGGAGAATTACAACCCAGTTGTCTGATCTAGCATCACCCTCCCAGCATCAAGCCCTCTTCAACTCATGAAATGGTGAATCACACCAATAATACAATGTTCTTATGTCAAACACAAACTATCAACACTTCCTTGCAATTCACAATATTCTAGCCCCCTGGATCTCTTAGATGAGGGATCCATTTATAGATGTGTGCAAGGGTGTGAGTCACCTTTGGGGTTTTTATTAGTGTCATTCCACTTGTTTCATTTGGTTCCACTTGGATATTTCTTGGATCTCTTACTCTCCCAGAGAGAATTTAGAGAGGCAAGTGCCATAGGAGAAGTTTCTAGAAGATTCCCTGAGCATCCACTTAGCAAACTGTCTTAGGAAATTTGTCCATCCTCGCTCATCGCACCCTACAGAAGGCCTTATTAGTATGCATCACACCTGGCTAGTGTAGAAGTCAGTATGCATCGCACCCTGATAGTGGAGCAGTCAGTATGGTCCAATTTAGGCCAGTTCTAGATGGTTTTTCAAGTGGAAGTTTTGGGAAATGATGTAATCAAATGACCATGATATTTTAGTGTATGAAACAACACTTTTAGAGGTTTAAGAGCCCTAATTTATAAACATATAAGATTGGGGTTGAAGTGCCCAAATATGTCTATAACAATGCCCTTAGTTTTAAGAGGTTAGCTTTTTCTTTGGTCCACAATTCCTTGAGGATTGTTGTATTTAATGTAATTTGTTCTCTAATTTAATGAAATAGAAGGTATGACTCTTGCTTCAGCAAAAAAAAGATAAACACATATCACTTTGATATTTTTCACAAGCTTGTGCATTGGAACTATTACTATAATCTGAGTCTATGTTGAGTTATAAAAATGAAATTCCCTTACACTATTCATGAAGGAAACTGATAGTACAGTTCATTGTCTTAATATCCTTGCTCAATATAGGATTTTGGGAACTCTTTCACACTCACAACTACAAATAATTGAACATGAAGCCTTCATTGGACCTACAACCTAATTCTCACAATTGATGAAAAGCATTACTAGGAGTCACCTAGACTTGAAATTGAAATGGGTATTTTATCTCCCTTCACAAGTAACGTTTTATGCCAAGACACATAGTGCAACAAAGGTGGAACATAAAACATCTATGACAATTATTTGACATATGAATGATTTAATTGACCCTTTATGTGTTCTATTTGTAATTTCATTACTAACTTTCATTATTTTCAGAGTTATGCATTATCGTCACACTTCTTAACTAGTTATTCAAATAGTTCGTACAAGTGTTGATTAGGATTTTAGAAACGATGTAAATAGGGTAAACATAACTCATGGAACTTTCTTCTATAAGTGTTCAAGCTTCCTTTACTATCTTCATTTTCAAGAAATTATTGCCTTAGCCTTGTTGTAACCTTGACAAGCCTTTAATTTCATTTCCTTGTTGAAATTTAAATTTGAAAATATTATATATTCTAGCTCTTGCAAAACTATGCTACAATAGTATCTATAAAAAAGGAAATTTCCTAGTTACTGGACATATTGGGCTCCCATATTGTCACCTTTTCCAACACCTCATTTGACCTTTCAGCATACATCTCTTATGCCTATAACTACATATTGTCTATCTTATCACACATTTTCACCCCTTTGAACCCAAAAACCTTTAACATACAAATAGAGGCAAAATTTGTTTATTTTTATCAATTCCTAAATCTTTCATGAACTAAATGAGTTTTCAGTTGGTTTTTCTAATGAAAATTTGTTTAGCCTAGTTCCTATACTAGCATTTCACTTCCAAAACACAATCGTATTTAGCATATTTTTTCCCTTTTAGAAGAAATTCAACCAAATGTGTTTTGAAGGATGAGGTGTCAAAATATTTGTATGTTTTTCATATTGCACCAAAGATACACATGTGAAGCTCAAGCTCTAAAGAAATGTAATAAGTCAAAGTTTCTAAACAATAAACCTTTAGCACAATTTTGGAGGTGATAAGATCAAATCTGAAAATTTTGGAACATGGGTTTTGTTTTAAGTATGGAAAATTGAATTAATCAATGGTCATTTTCCAAAATTAAACTTGTTTTCAGAGACATGCTCGATTATTTAATGTTAATATGCCCAAAATGTGAAAATTCACTCAAATTCATAAAAAATGCCCAAATTTGAGGAAAAGCCAAATCAGCTGCCTAATCAACAAGAGGAACTGATCTCACCTATTTTCAAAGTATGGAAATGATTTGTTGTATCCTATTTGTATAAGTTTGGGTGAAAATGACCCAATTTGTATTGGATGTTATCTTGATTATATTATATAATTAGGTAAATTTGAGATTGGGTAATTAGTTTTATCTACCCCAATGCTCCTCTTGTACAAATACTTATAGACTTAGAATAGAGCTAGGATGGCCAATGACTCATTTTACAATAATTTTTTTAGGATTTGTATTTTGTCATCATCTCAAAAATTTTGTGTGGCAACAAGCTTGGGTGCTACCCTTTTGTAAACAAAGTTGATCTTCCATTAATGAATGTCACTTATTGCTAAGTTTTTCTGCATTGCTTGTGACTAATTTGATCGTTTTTAGCAACATTAGCCAAGTTGTGAAGGGCCCCTCAATCTAAGGTAATGTTCTACCTCTTTATTTTGTTAATTTAATTTTGGTTATTTAGATTTTTTCAATGTCTTTACATTGTTTTATGTTTTGATGCCTTGCTTGTAATTTCTAGCATTTGGTTTTGATAGCCTAAACACCAACACTAGAATCATTCAAATCCTTTAATCCAAATTTTTACTGAGTGCATGAACATTGTCTCATACAGCGAATAACTAGATTATGGGGATTTCCAAGAGATTTAATACAAGGAGTAGAAGATGGTCTTTAATTTCAATTTGTGTTTATCAACATTCATTATTATTTTACAAACATGTTATTAGTTGTTAATTTCTAGCAATAGGTGTTAGAATTAGGTGAGGATATATTGCATCTTTAATTTTGCATATATCTTTCTTACATGTCTAAGTTTATGAATCCAATTCAATAATTTAATGTTGGAAGGATAAGCACATAATTTTCTGAACATTTTTGGCGTCGTTGCTGAGGGGGTTCTAAAACTATTAAATATTAGGTACGTAGGTTTCCTTTAAATTACACAACTTGGAGGACGGGAAGAAGTAAGACACAAAGACACCCTCTAAAAGAGTTTTATCATGACGCAACAATTTTAGTGTGTTTCTTCACAACCTTGATTTTTCCCTTCATTTAAATGTATTTTTTTCATGCAAATGTGTTGCGCTTTAATTTTGCAATTAGTTTTAATTCATTGCTTTATAAGTTAAGATTTCAAATAATTTTGGGTGTTGAAATAACACCCCATACACTAATTTGTGTGCTATATGAGGATAAAAAACCAACAAAGAAACATTAAGGAATGTTCAAGAACCTATTGGGTGAAGAAGAATGATACTCTAATAACTTTCTCAAATCCTAGCAACAACTTGGAAACTTTCTACATATTAAGAAGAGAAAATATTGGTGGAAATAAAGAGCATACCTGCACTCCAAGAAGCAATAAAAGGGAAAAATATCCATGAGCTATCTCCACAGGAAGATCTAGAAGCCTTCTGTAATCACCTTTACTAGTTTGTTGAGGAGGTAGAAAGAATCATGGTTTGAATTTGATGGAGAGCAATGATTGGAACCTAAGATCGAGGATTTTTTAACATCCTTATTATTCAGATCCTTCATGCCCATAATCAACCAACCATCCAATAGTAGAAGATATATATAGTGTTGTGGATGAGGACATGAAAACTTAATAGAATGAGCAAGAGTGGAAAGAACATTATAACAATATTTAAAGTTGGTTCTATGCAACCACCAGATCAAAGCACCACTCTCCTCTCCAAAAGTTATTCTCATTGTATCATATGAAACAACTAATCTCTCATGCTCTGGTATGCAGTAAAGCATAATTCTTAACCCTGAATATGAATACACTTGTTATCTTGTTATATATGACTTCACTGGAAATACCCTTACAATTGAAGGATAATTCTCTTTTCCTAGGTAAGATAGGATAGTATAATAAATAATTGGATAAAATAGTAAAGTTAAAAATAATTATAGTTGTGAACACTAGGTAACTAGCACTACTAGACATGAGTCTCACTTGAAAATCAGGCTCTTTGCACGAAAGATTTATTATAAAGTTTTGTAAGTTCATGTTGGTTCCAATGGATTCTCAAAATAATTTTAGTTTTATCCTATAATTGGATGATGTGGGATTCCCTAGGGCCCACCCTTTAAGATATCTTGTACTATATAATTCAACACCTTATCTGGGATCAAGATCAGAGATTCTTTTGAGTGCCTTGGAGTTTGGATACATCAATGACATACTTACTTATTAACAACAAGGGAATACCTCAACGTCTCTTGATTGTCAATCCTGTAGGTGACTCAAGTTCAACACATTTACTCATACCTGTTAGAATGCACTCTTGCACCTTGTAACTCATTGATATCCATGGCGAGTTGTCTTACATTGGTTAACAACATCCATTTAAGGTTGAAAATCTAATGATTTATTTATATGTTGTATTTTTGCAAAATTTATTCACGTATAGGGAATTGAGCTAAATGTAATTTTATGGTGAATATTATTTGGTTCACAATTCTAACATCAGACTGCAACAATGTGCCAATAAAAAGGGGTATCCAATCTCTAGCCTTAACTTATAATCCTTTGGTTTCAGTTTCATTTAAGCATTTCTAGAATTTTCAAGCATGGATATAGGTGAAACTGATTTCTATTCAAGGCAATAGAAACAAATTTATATCAACATCAACATTTGATCCATCAAAACCAATTTTCTTAAATCACAAAATCAGTCTCAAATATTCATGCCTTTGTACAATTTGGATTTGATCCTCAATATGCATAGTTCCAACAGTCACATAAATTATTAATAGTGAATAAACAATTCTTAGGTAAAAATATTTTTAATTCTTTTGACTTATTAGGGATAAATACAATTTTTTATGAAGCTTCTAGTATGTTTTTCATTTTACCATTCTCCTTACTTCATTCATTACAACTCTACCATACCTATCATTCCCTCTTCTATAATCCCTATTTGTTCTAATAAAAATAAAATATAATGTTGTCATTCTCTATTAATCTCCTTAGGTTTTGAGGACTTCTTCTAACATATATTCATGGTTGGTCATTATTTTTCATACACATTCATAGTGAAAATGGAAATACATCAAGTAGTTATGAGCTAATTGATTGTTATGTGGGGTTTCCCTTGAGAAAGAGATAATAATTCTTGCAATGATACATACTCATCCAAAACAGAAGGTATTTTAAAGCTGATTATATTATTTTTCACTCTTAGCATTTGTTGACCAGTAGATTTTGAGGTGAAGTTATTTAAGAATGATATTTATAAGAAATCCACATGCCCCAAAATTCTACCCATATAATGTGTTAATTCAAGTGCTATGTCATTCCCTGATGTAATTTCACTATGCTCCAGATGTTCATACTTCAACTTTCCATGTTATTTGTCATCAAGTCATATTTATTTTGAGTTGGTGCTAAGACACAATCTAGCCAAAGAAATTTAACTATAGAGAAAGAATATCAAATATTGTAGAGACTAAGTATGTGCACAAGAAACAATCGGGTGTTCAAAGTTAGTTTGGAAATGTAGCTATAACATTTGAACCTCTAAAAGTTGATAGTGGATATGAGTTCAAGAGTGAGATTAAGGGTGAAGTAGTGCCCGAAGAGAACATTCCAAGTATTATGAAGGGGCTGAAAGATTATGAGAGAAACATTATGCTAGCAGGGTATCTTATTGTTAATGTGTAAGTTGTCCTTACAAATGGATCCTATCATGAGGCAGACTCCAGTGCACTAGCATTCAAGCTTGAAGCTCGTGGTACTTTCTGGGGTAGATTTTAATATTTTAACAACTACTGTAGGATTTTTGGAGGATGTATTTATTTTACATCAGTATGTTGGGTTGTGTTATATTCTTTCCACATAATTAATAGGGGGTTTGAGGGGTACCCTTAACCCCACTTTATGGGGTCCGGGGCAGCGCCCCGGAAAATTTTGGTTTTGGACCCTATGTTAGGTTGGGCGGACCCACCTATGGTTTTGTGCATGATTTTCGCACATGTTTTTTGGACGCGATGGTTTTCGGTCCATGGTATTGGATCGATGGTTTTTTTGGTCCATGGTATTGGACGTGATGGTTTTTCGGTCCATGGTATTGGATGCTTCGGCATGTATAAATATGTATTGTAACATTGAAAGGAACATAATGAAAAATCAAGTTGGTAGTCCCGATTTTGAGATCCAGTGGGAAATCTCTGTGTATATGTGTTTTATGTGTTATGCTCTCGCATTTTTATTTTTCCTGTGATTTAGAATTCGTATGCAGGTAATTTCTGTATGGGGTTAAAGCCTACATGAAAATGAATAATATTTCAAATCCGCCCAAGGCCATTTTTATGGGATTTTTCAATGTTTTAATGTATTTTCCAAGTGCAAAGGAAATCCATGAAACAAGTGGGATTTCAGGAGGACCAAAGGTGGAAAGTGGTTTGGGCCAAGCTCTGCCTAAGCCCATACGCTGGCTGCCACGTGTCCAGGCTACACAGAGAGAAAACCACCCTTATCAGGCAGTTAACCCCCGTACGAAAGGGCTGCTCGAAATGAATCACAGCCATTGGATCTGGATCTCCCAGATCAACAGTGGAGATGTGATGTTGAGATATAGGCAGATGTGATAGGAGTTATAAGACGGATTCATAATGATTCAAGTCCAATAAATGGAAATTTGGTAGAATTTCATAGTTTTGAATGTATTTCTCTATGTAAACAGAGAATGGTTATTTCAGGGATTTCAAAGGCCCGATGACTGATTCCGTTACATAACAGGTGGTCACCATCCTTGGAAGCATTTAGCAATGATTGCTAACACTCAAAAAGGGATCTGAGTGGATAGAGGTCGGGAATCCAGAGAGCCCGAGAAGGTGAAACGAATAGAAATCATCGCTTGGCTTTAAAACCACAGACAGAGAACAAACAGAGACAGGTAGTGCTGAGATAGAGCAAAAACAGAGACAGAGAGTCAGTGAGGAGAGTCTATGTACTCAAAAGAGACTTGGGGGATCCAAGTAAAGCGTCATTGTTTTGTATCTGTTGTGTGAGGCTCAATTTGAGCTCACTGTTGTAAAAATATGCTTCTGAAGACATAATAGAGAGGCCACCACTAAAGGCTGGACTAGGAGACGTAGCCTAGGAGTTTTGGGTGAATGCCATATTAAACTTGTTGTGTTTATGTGTGTTGTCTATTATGTTTCTTTAACTGCTTCATTGTCTATGTATTTCACAATCTTATCGATCCATTGCAAAAAGTAACATAGGAATATCCATGCACATGAGTCTGTAATACCTTAATAATTATCTAAGATCTCATTATCAGATCACTTCTTCTTGGTTTCTTGAGTCGACAATTTGTAGAAAAATGGCCCAACTCATGACAATGAAAGAACTTAACTTTTGTCATGTATTTCTTCTTACCTCCATGATAAGAACCTGATTTGGAATGGGAAGCTTTCCCTTTCCCATTCTTTGCCTTAATTGCTAAGGCATAATTCTCTTCATCATTAGTATTTGATGAAGATCCATCCTTGGTGTTCCTCCTGATCTCCTCCTACATCAAATCTGACCACAATCGTTCCCAATGCAGTAACTTCTCCTGACCATTGACAGAGTCCTAATAACTATACCAACTCTTTGGGAGTCCTAGAAGAGTAAGGCTCACCATATCATCCTTGGCAACGTGATTCCAACACTAGCAAGTTCATCATGACATTGAGTGAACTTGGTCAAGTATTTTGGAATAGTCTCGTCTTCTCCATTTTTATTTTTTGAAGTTTTTCGTTCAGTGCCAATTTCCTTTGGTCACTGTTGCTCTGATACAAGTTTGTCAATTTTTTCCACATAGCATACAGAGTTTCCTTGCCATGGAGACTTGAGATAATGTGGTCTCGAACTCCCTCAAGGATTATCTGCCTCACCTTCGCCACACACTTTTTCCATTCGACCAAATTCTGTGCATTCGATGCTACTAGATTAGGAATTTCTTGATCAAAGAATTCCTACAAGACATTATCCTCTAGCACAATCTCCATTCTGTCCCTCTAGGCTATAAAATTTGAGTTTCTTTCCAAGGCATACCCAAGCCGCAAACCGTAGAACGCCATCTGTCGTCCTGAAGTATATATTACAAATTCGAATTTCACCTATAACCCAAAACTCAAAAGTTCAAAATCTCCTCTAGGATACTATCTTCAGCTCTGATACCATGTAGAAAATCCTGTAGATTCAAAAGCTCATGCAATGTACTAAGGCACAGGACAAGAATCTACTTCTACTTTCAACTAGTGGAAGCTAATAGATCGATGAAAACAATATGATCAAGAAGAAGATAAATGAATGACACATAACACAAGATGTATCTAGGGAAAACCACTTCTCAAAACCCCACTATCTCTGTTGCATATATCATAAATATAAATGAAGATGCAAAGCTTGTTATCACTAGAACAATTCCACAAAAGTATGCTCAACTCTCTCACCTCACAAGCTAGCTCTTGGCCAATACTTAGCCAATTTTGTAGCTCTCCAAGCTCCTAATCTCTTGCATAATTCCTAGGATGAATAACCCATATTTAAAGGGAATTCATGCTTCCAGAATTGCGCAATCCAAACATAGGATCAATCTTTGATGCATGCATGATATTTACACTCTTGTAAATAATACGACTAATAGTACATTGTTCCTGCACTCTAGTCTCAACTAGGTCTTTCTCTGAATTGACATGCATGAGTTTCTCATGAGGGAATATTCAGTTAATTGGAGTAGCACTAGTGGATGAATTAGTGCAACAACTAACTATTAGTCCTCTCTTTGTTTCAAAAACAATTTATAACTAATCTAATTGAACTTAACTCAGTAAACTGAGTGATCTAATTTCTAACTCAATTTAAACTCATACTAGACCCCTAAAACTTAGGGTGAACATATACATGACTATCAAAAGACTTCCAACTCAAAATTCCTAAGCTAATTAAGTTAATTAAACTTAATTAACTATTTACAAGTTGCTATGAGAATAGAATTTGATTTTAATTCTTAATTTAATTCAAGGACAAATTAAACTAGAATTTCTTGTTGCCATTTCTCAACACATTTTTGGTGGAGGGGCTTGTTGGATACATCTAGAGAGTATATAGGAGGATTTTCCACTACATTAACTCTCCAACTCAGCTTGAGATCAAAGATTTCTCACCAACAAATCGAATTCACTAGCGGCCAATGAACTCAAGTGCATGTGAATATCCAATGGAACTAGATCCAACAAATTCGAGGTTTTGGAGGGAAGCAATTCTCCTTTGAAGGGAGCTACCCCTCAACCACTCTTTGTATAAATAAACAAGCCTAAAGTCTCTTTAAGATTCGAAATTTTCTTGGAGATTGGAGTAGCTATTGAGAGCCTTGTGCTTGATAATGTTATTTTCATCTGTCATATGATGTATGTGACTCCTATTTTATATCAATGAAAATCCTATTGTTGGCCTACATCTGAGTTATCTTTGGATGGTTGAAACCCTTGGGTTTGGGCCAAACCTAGAGGCTTTAGTCCCTCTCATGTATTCTTTCCTTTTTCTTGTTCAAGTTATTATATTTATTTCATTGTTTAAGTATGGATTATATTGCAAAAAAATGTAGTTGCAGGTTTGACCACCAACTCTCTTGTGGGAAGTGTGGTTGGAGGATCTACAACCACAAGTCAAAAACATGTGTTTACGATTTCTTAGAAATTGTTAAGCTCTAGATTGTAACTCTTCTACATGCTTAGTTTCTGCAAATTAGAAGTTAGTAGCATTTATTTGGTAGTTACTATAGGTATATGTTGTAGGATAAAGTAGATCTTAATGAAATAAAATTCAACTCATTATTTCCACTTTGATTCATTTTGCTACAATATTGATCATTTAATGCATGTACTTGACTAGTCTGCAGAGATTGTTATTGAATTATAGTATTTGGCACACTCATCCACATCCACTTAGGCCATTCCACCTTCCTCTTGGACACCTCATATTTCTCTCAAACTCTACCACCGAGATCACGCTTACAAGGCCAATGAAGGACACTGTGGGCATGAAAGTTTGTGCAAGATAGGCCTACGAGGAGTGCTAGGCTTGGAAAAATGTATCCCACACAATTAATTCACATTAATAAACATTCGTCCACCTTCAAGACACCATCCTTTCCCTTATAAAGCTCTTGGACACTCTCATGTAGAAAAACAAGGCCCCTTGTAGCAAAACAAGGCATCCTCTAGCAGTGCTATAGCACTACCTAAATCCAACAAGGTTTGCTCCAGAACTTGAATCTTGCATTTTAAAGTTAAATAATGGCCCCTAGGAATTGATTTCATGATTAAGGAGACTTGAAGGCCACTCCAACGCTATCTTTTCCTCATTGCAAACACAAAACAACAAGTAGAATTAGACTTAATATTTTTGAATTCCATAGTTGTGTTGAAGATTAAATTGTTCTTTTCAAGAAAGTTTCAATTAGATAAACGATTCATGCAAATATATTGGTCTACAAGTAGAGTAGCATGGTTTACTTCTGCAACTAGACTAGTCTATTACTTTCATGCAATTACAACTAGATTTTACATTTAATGAATGGAATTTTTATTTGTGTAGTTATAATCATGTTCATTTTCCTTGCAATCATGATATGCTTTCATAAGAAATTCTCTTTATAGTTAGTTGAAGGAGTGGTCTCCACATACCATGATCTGATCTAATGACTGAGGGTGACAAGAGTAGAACTTAACCTACTATTCATTTAGCATTGTCACCTCTAAGTTTGTATGAACCCTTGGTTGATAATTTAAGTTGAGATCCTTGGAAGTTGCAACATCCTTGATGCAATACCAAGGCTCATCATTGTTCGGCACCGTTGTTAGGGAGGTGTCCAAATAGGTGTTGTCTCTACTTGGGATTTACTTTTTTTTTTTTCTCTTTTTGTTATGCATCATCCTTATTGATTTGAAAGCTTCAAAAGAAAAACAAAAAAAAACAACAACAACAACAACAACAAAACAAAAACAAAAAAAAAAAGCAAAAACAAAAAAAAAACAAAACAAACAAAACAAACAAAACAAACAAAAAACAAAACAAACAAAACAAAAAACAAAAAAAAAAACAAAAAAAACAAAACAAATCTAGTTATTCCATGCCTCATAGGAGTAGGGATAGTCAAGAGAAATTCTTACCAAAACCCCCCACCCCTTCAAGCAACCAACCTTCATTCTTCTTTGGTGATTGTGAACTTCCCTCTCTTACTACAGGGGAGTTAGAAGACCCTCTAGGTGAGAAACCTAAAATTTTTAAGGAACCCATAGGGAAAGAAAAACCAATCTCACCTAGAAAAACCATGGCTGAAAATAAGCAAAATTAGATTTTCCTTATCATATAAATTAATGAGGCTAGAATGAAGATTTGGCCACCCTGAGGCATCAAGAGGCCATTCCCAAGGTCTAGATAAGTCACACCATCCCTGAGGAGTAATTGTAAGGTCATTTATCCACTCCAACAACAGCAAATCAAACACTGGAAAGAGGCATGCATGGAAGAAAGACTCCATCAGTCGATTACATCATGGTGTTATGAAGACCTGTGCATAAGAAAACAAAGAAAGTCAGCACCTCCAGAGGTCAGTTGTTCGATTATCAACTCAGTAGCAACTTTCATGCGTCTCCAACAATTTGGCATCATGGGTAGGCTCAGATATGACACCCCCCACCTCTTCTTTATGCACATAATGCTAAAAATATGTGTTTAATGGCTGAGAATGGATTTTTTATGGGTTGGAGGTGGCCAATGAACTTGGCCACCTTCTATTAGTAAACTACAGTTTACTCAGCCACCCATGCAACGTGGAAAAGTCAAACTAAGGTGTGTGATAATTACAAGGAGTGGAGACAATGGTTAAAAGAGGAAATTTGTGCAAGAGGCAAGTCACCAAAGTTCTTTGAGCCATGACCACAAAAGGGAACAAAAGTACAAGGCTCGATTCCACTTACACAAGTGCTCATACCCATAAAATAGTTACAGATACCCACCAAAGGTACAGAAGGACGAGCTAGATGCTACTAGACTCAGCCTAGGTTGCCACTAAATTGCTATAGGTTAAGTTTGTAGTGATATAGGACTGGATACCACTATTACAGGAGGACCTAAAGTGCTACAAGAGCACATAAGAGAAGCTACATGGATGAATTAAGGGGAGAAAATGCGCCGAAAACAACAAAATGTTTTCCCAAACCCTCATGGACACGGGAGAGTCATCTTGAAAAGGGTGAGTGGCCTCCTACCTCTCTAATTTTCATACAATTGCATGAATAATTTTTCTTAATACGAATACCCTGTAGCAAACCCTTGTGCAAGTAATTTCCCTTGAAGATTTATCACATAAGAAGGCAAGAAAGGAGAAGAGGAAAGTTTTTACCATAGTCAAGGATATCATCCTTCTCCTCCTCTAACACAAAAATAAAACATTAGCCACTACCTCTATACATGATACTAATTAGAGATAAATATTGAAAATCCCACTCAGATAACATAGAGAAAGAGTAGTAGGAGCAATGGGAGGAGGTTTCAATCAAAGAGAAGCCACGGAAACCAAAAGAATCCATCAACATCCTCATGTTATGGACATTTTTATGAGACATCAATGGATGGGATTCTTTGAGCAATTAAAGTGGTATGATGATGATGTAACCCATGAATTTGCCATGGCCCTCAATTCACAGGGAAAATAGTGCCATTATTGTTGTTAGGACTTGCAATCCATTTGAGCATATAGCTCATAAGTAAAGTAACCACCATACCCTTAGGAGTTTGATGGGGCAAGGAATATAAGGTAGTAGGTGTTACAACCAAGAAAAAAAAAATTCTCCATAAAGAGAAGCCCATGGAAGAAAAAAATGAAGTAAGAAGAGAGAGCCTCCCTTACCCTAGGGATGAAGTGTCCTACCATATCCTCAAGTACATATCCTGTGAAGGGAGGTTGAGCATTGTGTATGCCTATCAATTTCGGATGCTCTATGAGCTAATTCCAAGCAGAGTTACCAATTCCATGAAGACTTAGTGTTCCACATTTCCTCTTACAATCCATCATTGAAATGAGCCAAAAAGTGATGGAAGGGAAGCACCAATACATTGCCCATCATGGCCTCATCAAGCTCATTGTCATGGATTCCTTAAGCCACATAAGGAACCCTATGCTATGGAATGACTTTGTGGACATGGAAATGGAGGTCTTCATTGAACACAAGCCCTTAACTCGACACATCAAGAAGAAACACTAGCATCTAGTACTGAGGATTGGGAAGAAAAGGAAGTAGAGAAGGAGAAAACAAAAATAGAGAAGGAAGATGCAAAAATAGAGAAAAAGAGGGAGAAAAATAACGAGCAAGGGAAGAGAACCCTGTGTATCCCTCCTAATCTTAAAGGAAAATAAGACAAGGGAAGTAAATAAGCCTCTCACTAGAAAACACATAACAAGAAGTGGCTACCACATTGGCCACACTAGGCACACCTGTCAAGCCCAAGAGAAGGCAGCCTAAGCAAGGCCCCTTGTACTTTAAAATGAAAAAGATCACCAGGATAAGGCAAGGGAAGCCTCAACCTCCTTCAAAAGTCCCTATCACCATTTATGAATCAACGAGCAAAAAATAGGAAGTGAGACTTGGTTAAGGAAAAATTGAGGAGGTTACCTCCCCTAAAGCCAAAGGTAAACAACCTTTTCCACCCATAGGGAGGCCCACCACCAGAGCAGTCACATATAAGAGGCTCAAAGCACAAGCTACCCTGTTACAAGATAAAATAGAGGAGCTACAAACAAAAACAAGGCTGGTACAGGGAGAAAAAGGACCGCTGCAAGAGAAACAAGGACTATTACTAGAGAAATAGATGTTACAGGAAGGGGCAAAAACATCGAAAAGAAAAGAAGAAAGTTTCCAACAACTCTAGGGGCCTGATCCACAACCTAACCTTGGATCATATTACAAGTTTTTATATGGAGGTATGATTATACCTGAGAAATTTGCAATACCACTCTTCTTTGAGTTAGAAAGGGAAAGAGGCAGAACTCATAGATGGATGCAAATTGCAATATCCAAGAAGGTCAAATATGTGGGCCTCATGAGGAAAAAGTGAATTAAATGAGAAAGGAATTGAATAATTTAAGGCTAAGGGAGTCAGTCATGAAGGAGCAGCTACACATAGAGAACAAAAAGCTAAGAGAGTAGCTGCAAGAAAAAGAGATACAACCAGCCACTGTGGAAAGTTTATCCATGGAAGCCATACAATGAAGGAAACCATCCAAATCCTATGCCACATTCCTCGAGGATCAATGTTTTCAATTCCAGATAAAGACATTAGCACAGTATGGCTCTCTACCTTTCCAAGACTACAAAAAGTTCATTGAATTTTTCAAAAAGGCAAGTATTGAGGATGGAGCCAAACTGGATGAGTTCTACATTCATAATATGATGTTGAAAATGCAACAAGAAAATCCTAATTTTGTTTTTTCCTTGAATTAAATTAGGACTTAAATTGTAATTCCACATCTCATGACGACTTATAATAGTTAACTAAGTTAATTTGACGTAGTTGGCTCAGTTGATTCGAGTTGAGAGTCTAACTAGAGTCATGTAGAGTGTTTCCTATTTTTTGGGAGCCTTGGATGATTTTATTCTAAGTTGTAATGATTTAATATAGTTTAACTGAGTTAAATTCAGTTAAACTAGTTCCAATTGATGGAGGAATTCGTGGGAGATCTAGTAGTGGGGCGTAACCTATAGTAGTGGGGTGTAACCAACATTGATCAACTAGTAAACTGAAGATTCACTCATAATTAACTCATTCATGTTAGATCAGAGAAAGACCCAGTTGAGATTGGAGTTCAGGGACAGTGTACTATTAGTTGTATAATCATCTAAATTGTATAGATGGTGCATGAAATCAGAGGAAGGCTTATGAGGATTGTGCAATTCATAATTGAAGAATTTCCCAATTAAATATGGGCTAATTGTGCAAGGAAATAGGAGCTTGGCAGGCACTAGAATTGTCTAAGTATTGGCTTGAGCTTGTCTGGGAAGCAATGAGATAGATAGAGATAGTGCATAGTTTTCTCAGGTGATCCAGGTGGATGTTGGTGGCCACCCACCTATCTCATTTGGACCCCCACAACTATCTCTTTCATTTTTTCAGTTTCCATAATTGTAGCACAATCTACTATTTTTAGCAATTTTTCAGGTCCTAAACTTCCGGAGCCATTTTGAGGCCCTAAACGACGTTTTTTGGGAAATATGGGAGCAACATGGGTC
>APFE031665108.1:21421-54254 GCA_000404065.3 Pinus taeda
TTGGACTTCAGGTAGGATCGAAAACACTTGGTTTCTCGTATGATGATGCATGTTTAGAGAAGGATTGCTCTTAATTGTCTTGTTTGTCACTAGAAAGTCTTAGGCTTCTAGGGAGGTTAGTTTTGTCCACAAAAATAACTCTTTCCGCATGACAGTCCATATATTTTTACCAACATGACCAATCATCCATAAATAACATCCTGCAACTCATAGACCATGATCCATATGTCTAAAAATATACATAGTCTAAAAATAGACTTTGCGCCAAAAATAGCCTGTGGGCCCACTTAGTGAAGGCGACTTATTTTCACTAAGCTCCATCATCTTGTTGCATTTTCAACACTCCCTCTCAACAAGATATGGATTATCTGCAACCCCTATCCTACCTCTGTGGTATACGGATTTGCTCCTGGTGAGCGCCTTCGTCAGGGTATCAGCATCTTAATCCTCCGTGGGAATGTATGAAAGTAACATGATTCTCTGCTGCACACAATCTCTGATATGATGGTACCTGATGTGGATGTGCTTGGATCTATCATGAAATACTAGATTAGCCGAGATTTTAATGCAACTTTGGTTATCACAATAAATCATAGTAGGCTCCAAGTGTGATTTGAACAACCCGACCAGGATCTTCCTCATCGATATAGCCTGGCATGCAGCCAAACTTGCTGCCATATACTCAACCTCTGCTGAACTGAGTGCCACGGATCTCTACTTCCTCTTGTACCAAGAAACTATTTTCGACCCGATACTGAAGATCCCTCCAGATGTGCTCTTTCTGTCCATTGGGCTCCCTGCCCAATCTGCATCCGTCAAGCCACATAGCTTCACCTCATCCTCCTGTCTGTACCACAATCCATATCCCAGTGTGCCTATGAGATAACACAATAAATGCTTGCCTCCCTTCTAGAATAGCTTGGTTGGCTTAACCATAGCTTGTGAAAGCTGGTTAACAACATAGCATATATCGAGTCGTGTATTGACGAGATACATAAGCAACCCCACCAACTGTTGATAAACAGTGGCATCCACTACCTCCGTTGAAGTAGCATCCTCCTTCCTCCAACCTCCAGGAAGAGGAGTATCAACAGGCTTGCAGCCATGCATGTTGAACTTCTCCAGTATCTCCCGAGCATACTTACCCTGAGAAACAAATAGTCCATCACTGGGCTACCAAATTTCCAATCCTAGGAAATAATGAAGGAGGCCCAAGTCCTTCATCTCAAACTCTCTAGCAAGATCCTCCTTGCATGAAACTATCAACAACTCATCTCCCATCAAAATCAAATCATCTACATAAAGTACAATGATCAGCGAGTTACCCTCCACCACAATCTGGTATAGGTTAGGATCCGCCTCACTCATGGAGAATCCAAGTCCGGTGAAATAATTGTCTATCCATGTGTACCAAGCACGAGGTGCTTGTTTCAACCCATACAACGCTCTCTTGAGCCCGCACACATGCACCTCACTATTGAAGATCTCGAAAACTTCGGGCTGCTTTATGTACACCTCCTCCTCAATGACTCCATCGAGGAATGCAGTCTTCACATCCATCTGATGGATGTTCCACCACATCTGCACTGAGAGAGCAAGAATCATTTGTATGGAAGAATACCTTGCGGAAGGTGCAAAGGTCTCCTCATAATCGATCCCCTCTATCTGTGAGAAGCCTCGAGCAAAAAATCTTGCCTTGTACTTCTCCACACTCCCATCAACTGCCTGCTTCACTTTGTAGATCCATCTCAAACCCACCACTGATTTCCCCTCTGGTCTTGGGACAATCTCCCATGCACTGTTTCTGACAATCGAATCATACTCTTCCACCATGGCATCTACACATGCGGGATCCTCCAAAACTTCCTCGAAAGAGGATGGCTTAGTCACGACACATTTGCTCACAAGAGCCATGTATCGAGTGTACCAATTAGGTGACTGTCTTTGTCTGTGCTGTGCCGTAGGTGGTCCTACAACCTTCTCTGCATTTTGAGCCAGGCGCTCAGCTTTTGTAGTGTGCTTTCGCACTCTGATGGTTGGCGCTGCATGAGTGGTCTCTTCCACTCCATGAACTTCATCTTGTAGCTTATCCACATATTGAAGCTCATCCTTAGGAACTAATAGCTCCTCATCTACATGCAAGTGTGGCTCCCTCTCAAGCGAACACTTCATGGCTTTCTCCTCCTGAAATTTGATATCCCGTCACACAACAGTCTTGCGACTGTCTGGCAAATACACACGATAGTTGTGGGGCGTATCAGTGTAACCCACAAATATCCCAACCTCTACGGTTGGCTCCAGCTTCTTCCTGGAATCCTTCATCACATGCATGTAAATAGGAGAACCAAAAATCCTCAAATGGGAAATATCAAGCCTCTTACCAGAATAAGCCTCCTCGGGTGTACTCATGCCAAGTATCTTGTCAGGACAACGGTTCTGCACATATACTGCAGTATTGCATGCCTCTGCCCACAAGTGAAGGGGTAGGCCCTGCTCATGCAACATCACCCGTGTAACACCCATGATCGTTCTGTTCTTCCGCTCAACAACCCCGTTCTGTTGTGGGTTATGTGGAGTTATGAGCTCTCTCTGAATCCCTTCTGTGTTGCAGAAGTCCTTGAACTCGCCAGAGATGAATTCACCACCATTTTCGCTCCTAAGAGCCTTCACCTTCTTCCCCGATTCCTTCTCGACCAGTGCTTTGAACTCACAGAATTTTGAGTATGTCTCGCTCTTCTTCTGCATGAAGAAGATCCAGCACTTTCGGGAGAAATCATCAACAAAGATCACATAGTACTTGTGCTTTGCTGTCGAAGCTACTGAGAAAGGTCCACACATGTCTGTGTGAATTCTCTCATGGATCGTCGTGGTGCGACTATCCTTCTTGTGAAGGGTGGCTTTCACAAATTTTCCCAAAGTACACCCCTTGCACTGATCTGACTGCACAAGTGTGCCTTTAGGAAGCCATGTAGTGATCTGCTGCAGTATCTTCAAGGCTCCATGGTGAAGGTGACCCAATCTCCTGTGCCACAACTCGCCATCATCCCGGCTCACCAATCTTTCTGCCTTGCTTGCCATTGCTACGCATCCATCTACATGCAACTGATAAAGGTTCCTCACTCGAACCCCTATCTTCCGGGTCTCACCAGTTGTCTTGCTGCGCAGAAAGGCCTTTCCCTCGCTGAAAACAACATCATACCCCTTGTCTTCTAACATCGCCACTGAGATGAGATTCTTCTTCAATCCTGGAACATGCATGACTTCCTTCAATACAAAGGGTTTACCAGACTCCCTCTCAAAGGAAATGGTACCGATACTAGTCGCACTGTATCTACCATCATCGCCCATCTCGATGTGCACTCCAAGATCTTTCTCATCCAGATCAGAAAACAAATCTCGATCTCCTATCATGTGAAAAGACGCACCACTATCCAAGAACCATATCGATCCCATCACACTTGATACCAAGCATGCGACCAGCGAAAAATCTAGCTCAAACTACGAGGCTAAGGCCTCTCCCACTGCAGATCTAGTAACTTGCTTATTTTTCTTGTTCTGCGGACAATTTGTAGCATAATGTCCGTGCTGGTGACAGTGAAAGCACTTCACCTTGGACATGTCCTGCTTCTTGCCTTTCGCACCAGAATGAGAAGATTTCTTGTTCTTCCCCTTCTTTGCTTTGGCAGCCAAAGCACAATTTTCTTCATCAGATGCCTTTGATGAAGATCCATCCCTGGTATTCCACGTGATCTCCCCTTGCAAAATATCTGACCAAAGTCTCTCCCATCCTAGCAATTTCTCCCGACCATTGACAGAGTCCTGATAGGAATGCCAACTCTTCGAAAGACCAAGGAAATCCAAGTTCACTAAGTCCTCATCATCGACAGTCACCCCCACACTTCCCAGCTCATCCTGGCATTGGGTGAACTTCGTGAGATACTTGGGCATACTGTCTACTTTATCACACTTAATGTTTCTGAGTTTATCCTTGAGTGTCAACTTCCTCTGATCACTCTTTCTTTGGAATAAATCTATCAACGCTTTCCACATCAAGTATGGAGAAACCTTTCCATATAGGTTGGATACAATGTGATCCTTCACGCCCTCCAATAGAATCCTTCGACACTTTGATGTCTTCTTTTGCCAAGCCTCAACTTGAGCAGCATCAATAGGCTTTGGGACTTCAGCATCTATGAACTCCTTCAACCCATTTTCATCTAACACTGCCTCCGTCTTTTCTTTCCATGCAATATAATTCGAGCTGCCTTCAAGGGCATACTCCAATCGCAATCCCTTGAAAGACATTTCAACTTCGACACCAAGAAAACATTGCTGCAAATTCGAATTCCACCAGCTCAAAACTCAACCGCTTCTGATCTAAAATTCGTGAGAACAAAGTATTTCTCGTACAGAGATTGACTGTATGGGCATTTACTAGATATCTCACCTTCCAAAAGAAGGATGAATCTAGAGGCTACCTGGCCTGATTACAGACTCTGCTTGAAGAAATAAAATGTAATCACTTTCTGAATAATAGATCTGATGATCAATTTTGGTCTAATACCATGTAGAAATTTGAATAATATAACACTTATTCATAGATATTATCCTGATTATACACTATTTTCAAAATGCATGCATAATACATAACCTCCTCTACCATTGATCATCAATTTATGGAATTAAAAAAATAATCGCATGCGCACATTGAAACATCAATCACACATATCAACACAGTATGTCATGGGGAAAGCATACAGCTGAAAACCCTTAGCTATCTATATATTATAATGATAGAGAACATGTAACAATACATAGTACAATACTCCTCACAAGTACTTAGTACTATCTCCACATGCTACACACAAACTAGCTCAGATCTAAACAAGTCACGGGTTCAAATCTCCTCCACTGTTTTCCTACCTCTACTGTGCAATCCATGTTGAGAATAGATCATATCCAAGTTCGAATCCCCTTGGCTTGTACTACGCAATCCTCATTGGCAATCTCAGTCAATTGTTTGTGCAAATCTCATGCACAGCTATAGTCACAACTGATAGTAGTCTCACCCTTTCACCCACCTCTAACACTTGCCTCTACTAAACTATCCATGCATTGAGTTAACTGATGTATTCTTTCGTTGATTTATGAGTTAATAATTAGTGAATTAATTAATAATTAATTCACATCACTCATCACTAGTGTATTTGGTAGTTATATTAAATACAACTAGTTCAACTGAACACAACTCCTCAATCAACTCCACCAAACTCAATCACTTGAGTTCTAACTGAAGTCCATCATGCAATAGCTCAACTAACCCATAGGAAAATCATATTTCCTTTTGGAATTTTCATGTGCCACATCCATAGCTCGAACTGAAGTGCTGTAAGAGGATAAGATAATGTTTATAGTCCAAATATTATTAAGAGCTAATAATATTTGACTGTTCTATTTTTTGACTGGCAGTCTAAAAATGGACTCCACCCATATGTCTAAAAATAGAGGTCCATCTATTTTTACCAACATGACCAATCATCCATAAATAGCATCCTGCAACTCATAGACCATGATCCATATGTCTAAAAATAGACTTTGCGCCAAAAATAGCCTGGGGCCCACTTAGTGAAGGCGACTTCTTTTCACTAAGCTCCATCATCTTGTTGCATTTTCAACACTCCCTCTCAACAAGATATGGATTATCTGCAACCCCTATCCTGTCTTTGTGGTATTCGAATTTGCTCCTAGTGAGCGCCTTATTTAAAAAACTTTCCAAAAGAGGATCGACGCGACTAAAACAAAGCTCAATCGCTTTGGTCAGTGCTATGGACAATGTTAATCCCTACATATCGGTGCAAGGAGGACAAGGGTCATTAGCTCTGATCTTTTAAATTGGGAAAAATAGAAGATTTTTGGGAAATGGTGCAAAAGGGAATTGTTTTGCTCATGAAGAGGGACACAATGAGAGTTTCTTCATGAAGGGAAAGCATGTAGGGTTCACTGTAGAGGTCCTCCAGGATCAAGGAACGGGGAGTACAGGGATGCTGACAAAATTTATTCACCTAACAACCCTTTGTACTATACTTGGACTACCATACACTTATCCCATTTTGGACCACTATCTTGCATTGCTTATTATGCTTCATATCTTCCCATCTTCAACCATTTCTTGACTGATCTAGGGCTTCATATATAATTCCCTTCCTTCTACAATTTAATCCACAAATTTCCCAAATCTAGGGCTTGTAATCTTCCCTCATCCAAGGCTTCTTCAAATCTGCATCCTAATAGTGATTTGACTCCTCCAAATCATTATTCGCGTGCTCTTGTCTTTCTCTTGTTCCACACCTAGAAATAAACCCATCAACTTCTTTGAAAATTCATCAACATATAAGACAATCACTTTTGAACTTTGCATAACATCTTCTGCCATAAAACTTGGCCCTAAGCATGTTGTTTCTCTAAGGTTTTTTAGCCTAATCCAAACCTCAAAACCTCTTAAAATTATTGTGTTGACCCTTTTTCAACAGTCCTCATTCCTATGTGGTTACATTATCTTCTTAACTCTACATGTCTAGCTCATTGTGACCTCATATCAACCCTAATCTAAGGTTCAATCCTACCAGCAACACTTCTAAATTTTGTGGCCTTGTTTCCCAAGAGATATCATCCCTATACATTCTCATACTTGTCCCTAATTCAACTCAAAAATCTCTCTTATCTTAGTCTTGTTCAAGACTCCAATAGAGACCTTCCTTTTCTCCTTATCTGTGCTGAGATAGACTTCTTAAAGGTTGGGGCTACCTTGATTTAGATCTCCACTATGATGAACTTGCATTTGTCTTATATATTCCCTAAACTATCGCTTATAATATTTGTCCAAAACATTTGGACAATCCTCCATCTACTTTCTAGAAATCATCATAAGAATCAAGTCAAAACTCCTCATTTTGATGTCTCCAACATCCATGATATCCATGACCCTGTGCACACACTAATATGAAGTTTTAGGCCTTCTTTTAGGGCTCCACATATCTTCCCTAAATTATGTCTATACAAACCTTCAAACCCTCACTTCTAGTCGAAAAAATTCAAGCACTACACCTTCAGGACTTGTGGCCTTTCTTAAGCTCCTAGCTAGGCCTTTTAGCCCTTAAGAATATTCCTTGTGTCCCTCCAACATAGCCATTACAAGGGCTTGATCCCTCTATTCCTGAGCAGACTTATTTCAACCAAATATTAGAGGATTTACAATGATTTTATGCACAAACTTATTCCCAAGAACTTGGCCTACATATCTACAAATCTTGGCCGTGATTTGATCTTGAGAACACTCCTCTCTAATTCAAAATAGGCACCTTGTTTTTTGCTACCTCCATAGGCTAGGTCCTCCACTGATCACATTTCCCTTAGATGGGTAACATGACCTCCCTTATAGCCCTTCTTGGCCTCCAATATCGGCCTCCTTCTACGCTACATTTCTAGTAGCCCTTACTCTCAAATGAGCTCCCTCTCATTCAATTTCCTTTAGCCTCTCCTAGGCCTCCTTCAAATAGCTTCTCCTAAGCCTCTTAGCAACCCAATAGAAATTTATGGTTTTAGTCCTCTTACACTTAGAATTTAATTTTCCTTTAATTTTCTTTTTAGAATTTTAAACCCCATCTGGCTCTAAAACCCCTTCACTTGGGTTGTTTTCCCACAAATTCATTTCGTGACAAAACTTCTCACAAACCCCAGACATCGGTTTGTGGAATACCTCCCAAGCTACACAATTCAACACATACTACCAATTTTGCACCTATAAAGTTGTGGTTTGTCCCACCCTCAACCAAAAATATAACCCTTTATCCCAGAATAGTGCCTCTGATCTGCAAGGTATGATATCTAGGAATCCCTATAAGCTAGGCAATGATGCCCCCCTTGGCTCCCTAGTGATGTGAATTCTCCCTTTTATCTTGGGGCTCCTCCTCCCCTCCTACCACCTCCTGCTCATCCTCCTCCTCAAGCTTGGTATCGGAAAACACCTTGATGTAGTGGGCCTTTTCCTTAGAACACTTGCACCCAAATCTAATGACACGTGAAGCACAATTTCCTCCTCTAGAGGCCCCTCCTAGTCTCATCATCCAATTTTCCCCTATCTATCCACTCTCTTTAAGCAGGTCTAATGTTCTTACCCTTCTGAAGAAAGGTAGGCCTCGGAGGTGATCAAGTCTTAGGGATTACACCTTGCATTTCCCTAGTCCTAGTAACCGCATCCTACAATATGGTGGGCTTGTAGGCCATCACCCATCCACACAATGGCTCTAATAGTCCCTCAACAAACAACATCACCAATCTCACCTCCAAGATATCTGACACCATCACGGCCAACCTCTGAAACTCCGAAATGTATGCCTCTGCACTGTCGGTTTGTCTCAGCTACGAAACCTCTCTAATATGTAGCTCTGGCTCCTTCCTTTCAAACCTCTCTATGAGCCTCTACATGAACTCTATGTAGGAAGTAATGCAAACATGCCTTAGGGTGATCAACCCATGGTACCACCACTCCTATGTGTCTCCATCCAGATGGAAAGTGGCATACATTAGAGAACTTTTGAGGTCTAAAATGGGCCTAAAAAAAAATGTACAACCAAAATCAACTTTATAAGAACCAATATAATTAAATATGATGATGTCAACCATGGGGGATGATTCACCATTTTTGGAGTAAAAAAGTAAAAAGATTTTAAAAAAACTATTTTTTAAACTCATATTTTCAACTTATCTCCCTACAATTTTACTCAGATTTTAAGCATAAGCACTTGTTGGATGTAGAGTTTAATTCCCCATCCAAGGAGTACCTATGTTTCATACTTTCGATGGACCTTGTGACACGAAAAATGATAAATACATGAAAAATGTTATTGCAATCATGTTTTTTCATGTATTTCTCATTTTTCGTGTAGTAGGGTCCATCAAAAGTATGCAACATGGATACTCCCTGGATGAGGAATTAAATTATGTGTTTAAATTTTGATGTTCTATGCTACAACAATTATTTATTCCAAAACTTCTTTCTTATGCAATATTGATTAAGCAATTTTAGATAGAAAATACACCATATAAACCATATGCAAAATACAAGACAACCAAGAACAGAAGTAGACACTGAGAATTTAGGTCCAATGACCAGAGAAAAGCCCACAAAGGGAAAACCCAACCATATGATTCTTCTATTAGAAATCAATTTTTCAACAAAGATACATAGTACAATTAGAGATTAAGAGAATGAGTAAGTTCACCCAAATCTAAACAAGTTTTAGCATGAAGATCACTAGTAGTGGCAGTAGATGCATATAATGAATCAACCTTCCCTTCAACTAAATCAACACTAAAACACTAAAGAATTTAATTAACCTTGGCTCACCAAGTTCTTCTCTTACTCTCCAATTATCTCTCTCACAATCTTCTTCAACTCTCTCCAACTCTCTCTCTCAAGTTCTAATTCTTCTTTCACACTACACAAGAAGTGTGGGGAGAAAGAATGAGGCACATATATATAAGAGGAGAAATGAATCTATGCCATAAAGGAGGTGTAATTCACATGAAAAGAGGGAGAGTAACATATTCCCATTTAGGAAATATAACCCATGCCATTAAGGAGGTACACATGCCTTTGTAACTTATGCTTTTAAGAGAGAGCGTAACATATGCATTAAATAATATGTAAGAGAAATCTTTTATGACATGTTTAAATGAGAGTGTAAGAGCATTAATGAGAGTGTAAGAGGAATATGTCATGTCAATAATGATAGTGTAATAGAACATTATTGGGAGTTATGATTGAGTGACTTGAATTTATTTTTATAATAATATAACAGTATCATAAAAATACTAATGTAATATTAACGATGATACTGATGATTAACTTGAAATTGAAGTATTAGGATTGATTGATGATCATAATGGATTTTCCATCAACAATACTCGATTACCAATTGATGAAAGGTGATTTACTATTTCTAGAAAGTCAAATTGAGACATTCTACTTTTAGACTTCCTATTTTTAGAAATTCATCCCTGAGTTGTCAAATTTTCAACACTCCCTTTCAGCGAGGGGGGAATTTCTTTTGGAAACAAAAGATCTTTTCTTTCTCTGCTCATCTTTGTTCATATGTTCTTTGTACCATCTAGAACAATGACGTCTCACTCTAAAGAAGAATAATCATCATAGGGAAGATTATGTTGAAGTATGTAACTAGGTTCTATCTTCATAAATATGAAATGTACTCTTGATTCTTGTATATTGTAAAAATAAATAAAAATTATTATTATTATTATGATTATTATGATTATTATGATTATTATTATTATTATTATTATTATTATTTTTATTATTATTATTTGTAGCATGGGTTCCATTGAATCTTCTATGTTTTTTCATTGAGTCCAGAAGTCAATTGAATCATTGTCATTTATGAAATATACCATTGGGAATCTTTTATTATGTCAAGAGAATTTATTTGAGTAAAAAAAGTGTCATAAAGATCCTCCAAGACCTAGTCAATCTGTTGCAACAAGTCGACCTTCAAGGGATGACAATTCGGCCTCATTATGGTTACTCGACCTACTCAAGAAGCCTATATATGGGAGCTTGACATCATTTGAAGAGGGCATCAATCAAGTTCGATCAAGCACAAGAAAAAGGAGACCTAGAAGGAGAGAAGAAGAAGAGAACAAAGGAGAAGTAGAAATCAAAATTTTGGGATTGTTTTTGGGCTATCATCCTCCACACGTTTGAAGATTAGAGAATCATTATGACTTAGTAAAAATTGAGTTGCAGACTCCTCAAAAGAAGTCAAAGTTTGTTAGAAAAAATGTCAAGAAAGGAAGTTGATTTGTCAAGGAAAAAATCACTTTGAGTGAAGGACAGAGAGAATAATTTCAGCCAATAAACATCTCAACCATGGGAAATTGCAGGAATTACAGGCAGGCCAAAAAGTGCAGTACTGAAGTAGTGACTGAAATATGAAGTAAGGGCCGAAATATGCAGTGAGGAAGAAATTTTGACTAGCGTTGACTTTGTAAGAAGCAGGTTCATCAAGAGGTTTGACTTGGTCTTAAAGGGGTCTTGGTATTGAGTCATAGGTCTTGGAATCTTTCATTTGAAGACTCTATAAGACGAGAATAATTATTGTGGGTTTTCCTCTCAAGAGGAGAGTTTTTGGCCCTCGATAGTGTTCAGAAATCTATAGGGCAATAGTTAGGATGATTTCCCTTATACTTGATAACTTCGTGTGATGTCTTTTTACTTTTTCTTACTTATTAGTTTCTTCTTGTAATATTATGTTATTATTTTCATCAAACAAATATCAAAACAAGAAGATCAATAGTACATAAGAACACTCAATATAGGTTGTAAGCTAGAGCCAAAACCTCTCCACTTGAGAGGAAAACCCATGAATCTCTTCTCTAATAGATTCTTCAATTAACAAATTCCAAGACTTCTAGACCAAGACCAATATCCTTCCAAGACCAAGTCCGACCTTCTTGATGATGTTCTTACTTTATCCAAATCAAAACCAGTCAAATCTCTTCCAACAACACAACTTCGATCCCAACTATAGAATTTTGGCCTCTACTATAGGCCTAAAATTTTTAGCCCTTCCAACAACTTCTGCCTTTGCACGTGTGAGAAAATTTAGGGCTTTCAAGGCTTCTTGTGATATTTTCTTGAGGTTCTCCTTATTTTAGGGCTTGAGGATGACCTAATGAGACTTCATTTGACCTTCTTTCTACAGTTTCTCCAAGTTTGATCCTGCAGAAGAAAAACCCTAGTCCAACAATAGAAACCGTGGTCTCCTTCCTTCGCACATGTGAGGAGAGAGAGAGAGAAATAACCCAATCACTTGATCTTAATCCATTTTCCTCCTTCATTGGCCTTATTCTTCTCCTTTTCTTTCTTGTTTAGAGAATGAATTGTGTCCATAGGAGGTCGAGTTCCCTCCTATATATAGGCTTTCAAGGTTGATGAAGTGCCCCAATTTAACTCAGCTTATTAGATCCCAAGCCAACTTGGTCTTGGAGGGTATTTTGATACTTTTAAAAAGATAAACCCTAGAAGAAATCAATGGGTGCCTGAACTTTTGTTGACATTGTTGGAAATTCGTCAACCAAGGGCGTATACCCAATGTGAAGTCCCAATTAGACCTCACACCATTTAGAATAGGATCCCCATCTAGAGTATCGACCTGGTTTCCATATATTCTTATAGGATTTCCTTGGCTTTAGCTATCGACAAGAGAGAGAAGCATATATGTACCTTTGAAAAGCGAGTGTGCCTAGTGAGTGTTTGGTTGTAAGTGTGTCAAGGTTCTTCTACTGTTGAGGGAGAAAAGACAATGAGATTCCAAGAAAGAGGTAATAGTACCACCCTAGTAGAGACACATGTAACCAAGAAGGATTCATCTAACATCCAATAGAATAGTCCACAAAGATGCAACGGTTAATACAACCAATCAACAAGAGAGATTTGTTTAATATCTAGCAGAATATTCCACAAGGATGTGACAAAAACAGTAACCATTACAACACATTCGAAATACGATAAGTACTAAAATAACTCAACTACTTCAGCACAAATGAAAGAAAACATGAATTATAAACATCCACAGAATAGTATTACAAATATTCATAATCCATGCATGAAGAATGTGTTGGCCATGAATCTTATTGTATTAGATAAAAGTTCCAAGACACGTGTATACAAAGAATACCACTAGCTCCAATATTGGAGCATTGGAGCCACTCCTTGCTCCCCAAAAGAACTACCTTGTATCTCTAATGCTTTGCGGGAGGAGCCAAGGTGAAAATTCCACTTGCTCATACAATGAGGGTGTATATATAACTAATGAGGTGATACTTCACCTTCCTTGTGACTCTTTGACTACCCTCATGACTCTTTGAATTCCCATGACTTTTCGATTTTGCATGACTCTTCATATTCTGAATGTTTTATTTGGACTACCACTTTACAATACATTTTAAATAGATAATTACATAACCCATAATGATTATGTGGCATATGAAACTCATGACATGACATGACATGACACTGCTAAAATGGACTACTTGATGAGATGGGAATTTCAAGCCATTATTTGTTGTTGTGTGCTTTGTGTCTTCTAAAAGGTGGATCATGATCTTCTTCTTTGTCCTCCAAATGGCTTAGATATGAGGAGTCTTTAATGGAACTTGATCTCCAGTTGTTGTATCAATTTGATGTCCCTTCTCTTTCTCTTGATTAATCAACTAATGAAGTGTATTTGGCATGTTCTCCTTCTCCATCTCCTCCATCATCATCCTATCATGGTATGACAGAGAACTTGAATTTTCAATTCACTCATGACAAGATGACATAAGTATGGTAAACCCCTAGTCTGAGGAGCTGCATGATGATCCATTGACTGAGGAAGAATCGGGTGAAAGGTCGAGAGAGAGGCTCAATGACTATGCAATTGCGTAGCTTGGGCAATCAAGGGTGAAGCTTGAGCCTTAAGACTGTGCAATGCATAGTTCAGGCTGGACTGGTAAAGTAGATTGCGCAATTTTAGGAGTCAGTGAGCCAAGTTGAGGGGTTTTTTACGTTTTCAACCAACTACGTAGTTCTAGAAGGAAAAAGAGGATAGGTGACTACACAGTTACGTAGCTCAGGAGCTCAAGGGTTGGACTTGAGGTCTGAGACTACATAATGCACAGTTCATGCCTCGTTGGAGGGCATGATTGCACAATTTTGGAGGCCAAGGCCTGGGATTAAGCATTGAAATTGTGAAATACGTTGTATTGGAAGATAGGAGGCCAAGTGATTGTACAGTTGTGCATTTCAGGAGCTCAAGGCTAAGGCTTGAGGATTGAGACTACGCGATGCGCAGTGCTGGCTTGGATAGAGGGAAAGATTGTGCAATTCTGGGACTTAGGGGTTGGGCTTGAGCACTAAGGTTATGAAATGCATATTTCTGGGAGGAAGAGATTGCGCATTGCGTAATGCCAAGAGGAAATTTTATTTCTTGAGGATTGAGACTGCACAGTGCGTAGTTCAAGGGGGCTGGATGAGACCGAGTAGCCCAATCAGGAGTTTTTCCAATTTTTACTAAGTGTTGGATCAGTGAGAGGAATTTGAATAAAAGAAAGACTTGAACATGATCACACACTTAGTTCACTTGACGACACAACATGGAACACTCAGAACACATGAACAACATACTTTTCCCAATGCAACAACTTTACGATGACTCCTACCAAGTGCAACACAAAAGATACACTTTGTGACGAAAGCAATGACACTTGTGTGATAACGCTTGAAATTTTGGAAATGAGTGTGAAACATGTCTACATGATAAGAACAACTTATTATCACAAATATTTCCCCTTGAAACAAGCCAGAATGCATTTTATGCAATAAGTGATAGTTCCCACACCAAAAGATGATACTTGCGACATGATAAGAGAAGTGTGAATTACACTTACGATATGTGAACTACAGTGAAAGAAGAACATGTCAGAGCGAAGATAACATGAAAATGACAGTAATTAAAGTGGGAGAAAGAAAAAGTGATATTAAAAAGCATGAAAATGACACTTGTGAAAGCAAGAGTGCACAAAAGAGATAGTTTGCAAAACTCACCAAAATAGAAGTACAAACACAGCTAAAAGTGAGAAACCGTCAATGTGAGTGTGCACTGGTTGTTGACATGGGTTGATCATAGCACAAGCATCGCCTCGATAGACTGTGTTAGGCATATTCAGGTTTGCGTGTAGGAGTGTACTCATGAATTCATTGTGGAATGACCATGTGCAAGTAGGTGACTTTGACACTCACAATCCAAAAGGGAGCTCAAAGACTTAACAGAGCTAGAAGTGACTATGGAAAGGTCAATCACAAGATCCATGGTAGGCTCCAAAATTCAAGTATAGGAGAAATTTTGGAGGGTGTTTGTTGCAGCAACAACATTTGGTGACACACTGGTAGAACCCCAACTTGTCTTCCTTAGTCAATTCTTCCTTGCAGGGTCTAGTTCTTAGGGGAGTATTGATTCATCATTTAGATTGCCATGGATTCCCCACTTACCCCATGCATAAACATAGTCTCCTTCATTCCTTTACTCGGTTAGACACAAACATAAGATCAACGATCACGTAATGTTTCGAATCAGGATAGGGTAATGAATTTCACGATCTTTATATTTTCAGAGTATGTTTTTTCATCTCTAGTGTTGCTTCACCACTAGCAGGCCTGGACAGTACCCTGGTGGAATTTCTTGCTTCACCTCTCTGTGAGGAAGCCTTTCTCTTCTATCACCTTTATTTATTTATTTATATATATACGACTATGCAATGACACTTATTTATTTCATGGGCGGAAGAGGGATCCTGACTTATTGAGAGCAGGAGAGGTTGTCCCCCCAGATAAGCGTATATAATACCTTTGATATTGGTTTTCTCAATTATATTTTCCCCTTATCCTTCTCTACTTCATTGGATCAGCCTGAAAACACAAAAACATAAAGGCCCGAGTGTAGGCATGAGGTTTCTAGAATAGACATGGAGAAGGGATCGTAACTTATTGAGAGCAAGAGAGGTTGCCCCTCTAGAGAAGCGTATATAAGACCTTTGATATTGGCTTTTTCATTTAGATTTTCCCCTTGTCCTTCTTTACTTGATTGGATCAACCTGAAAACACTGAAACATAAAGGCCCGAGTGTAGGCATGAGGTTTCTACAATAGACATGGAGATCATGGTTTGACACAAGGCTTTCCTAACACAAGGATCGTATTTTCTGTCATAACATCATAGACCAAAAGGTGTAACCAAGATAGGGAAGAAGGATGGGGAGTTAGCCAAATGTTGCAGTGTCACAAATTCCTTCTCTATTTTTCCACATTGCCTTTCGAGGCCAAATAGTACAGCCTTCATGCAAAGTCTTGTTAATGGAACAGAAGGAAAAGACACAACACAACTAGAAATCGAAACCAAAGCATAAGAAAAGAAGTCTAAACCAAGCATGACAGAAGACAGAAGTCAGGAAAGACAATAAATACTAAAGACAACAAGTGCAAAATGAGTGCAAGAGAGGGGAAACTAGAATGCGGCTAAGCCTACTCCTAACCTAACTAGCTAGAAGGTCGAGGTCACATATAATGAAATTTCCAATGTAGACATTGAAGTTCTTCCCAACCTATATCCACAAATATATGAACAATTAAAATAGATATAAAGAAATGTGTAACCAAAAAGATAAGAACTTGAATAACTTGCACAAACATTTGAAGGCCTTACCTGTCAGTAGAAAGATAGGCCATATCCACTACTTCTAACCAGTTCACATTCTTACCTTTCCGATGAAAATTATAAACAAACATCGACAACTTCCTGCAAATGCACCTTCATCTGTGTCATCCTTCTTAGGAAGCATGAGAAAAGACTGGAACTTTTTATTATCAAAACAGATTGCTAAGAAATATGCTTCTAGGTAATCATAGATTGGATCGTGAAATTCGAAGCAATCCTCATGAAAACCAAAAAATCCTTAAAAATATTAATTTTCAATTAGAATCACAGGGTCAGAATGAGAATCTTGTGAGAGGATATTGATCTGATCATATTCAGTCGACATGTCAAGGTAATGAGGGCACGGTAAGACCATCAGCGAAGGTTGAAGTTCCTCAACCATTTTACAAATACTCAACTAGTGAGATGTTAAGCCATGAATATCAAAGCATGTGAAACAACTAACATTGGATATGCTAGTGGGGAAATGGTAAGTTGAATGACAGTCATCAGAGGAAGAAACATGATCAAATGTTCTGATTAAAGCATCAGATTCCCATTTTGTAATTAACAATGATAAATCAATTTGAATAATTTTGAAAATACTTCACGTAATAGAATCATCTTCCTCACGTCATGAATGTAACAAGCTATTTATTTGTAGTTGGTAACACACTACACTAGCATCGTAATCATCAAAAGAAGTGAAAAGAAATGCTAGTATATAAAATGCATGAAACTAGTCAAGGTATAGTGAACGAAGAAGAGTTTGATTCGCACAATAACCCATGCATTCACTTGCACTCAAGAGGATTTTAGGTGCAATGAAAAACAAGAATCGCAATATAATATTCACAAGGAAAACCAGGGGTTGATCATCATGAAATAAATTTGATAGATATGATTTCTTCAGCCAAAGATGATCTTTGAGGTGATCAACTTCAGAGTTCCATGACCCTATGAGAGAAATATATTAACCCTGAGTTAAGTACAAGAGCCTTACATGGAGATGAATCATATGAAATAAAATCTTGAATCAGATCAAAAACAGATTTTCAAAAGTTCAAAAGATTACATATGAAATACCAAACATCTTTCAAAAAGAAATTTACATCAAGTGAAACCCATAGTTTTAAAACTTGGACTCGAACTCAAAACTAACCAAGGGTCAAATATGACTCAAACTCTGACTCGATATCGACTCGGACTAGTTGATTCCAATGACTCTGTCTTTGTAAAAAGTACATTAAATATTTAATTTTAATGAAAAATTATATTTTTAAAGATTTTGATTCATGTCTCTAAACTCAAATCATTAGAATAATAGAGATAATACAATACTTGATCAAATCATGCTCATGAAAATATCTATTATATTAAAATGGAATTGAGTGCATTTTCCAATACATGTAATATATAGAGATCAGAACAAAAGTATTGAACCAATGTTGCTCCAAAAACCAACTCCTTAATGTTGCTCCAAAGATCGTCCAAGAACCTCCTCAACGCTGCTCCAAAAACCAACTCCAACTGCTCACAAAATCCTCACATAAATGCAATGAGATAGTTGTGAGGAAATATGAGGGGATTGGGTCACCTTTATAGGTGTGGGAGAAGAGTAGAGGGGCTAGGAAATAGTTTAAACAAAAAAAAAATTGATTTCAAGTTTGCACAACCCACCTTTTTTCCCACCCTTGAGACCGACCAATTTAAGTTGGGCTCAGTTAGTCAGGCCATTCCATTACCGAACCGGCCGAATTGGTGAGCAACTTGGCTAGTTTGGTAACGAACTAACTGCCGAATCGGATAATTGACCTAGTCGACCCAGGTAGGGGTGTGGCTTGGTCAACCAAGCCGATTCCTAGTCAGACAATCCTAGTTTTAAAACTATGGCGAAACCAAGCAAAGAGAAGGATTGTACAAAATAAATTAGATCTAACTTAGTTCAAGGGGTTTACTAGAGTCGCAAGATCCTTACATAACCATCAACGAAATATGAAGTGCTTCAACTTCCTTAAAAGTCCCATAACTTTCAAGGATTGTAAAATCATATTTCGAAGATTGAACCAGATCATGCATGGTGTGAGGATTGTTGATATAATTGGTTTCAATATTACCACTACTCACTAGATGGCACCCATCTTTGTCATTGATTTAACTAGAATTTTCAATTTCAGCAACCAGATTCCTCAAGTTGAAAGATTCTTCTGATCACAAATCTGAAGATGTATGGATCAGAGAAATTTCATGAGCAAGGTGATTTGAAGACTAATCTTCATGCAAGAGAAGAGATGATGAGGGTTGGAAAGAGTACTCAATGATTTGATTGTTTTCATTTTCATCATAGATAATCTCACAACCTTGTGTCAATTGATAAGTTAACTCGTAGGATGAAGAACTTGAAGATCATGGCATACCTTTATCGCAAATAGATACATTGCAAGTGATAGAGCACAAGGGATAGTGAGATGAAGAGTAGGTTTCGATAAGGTCATCTTATTTGACCGAATTAGAATCTAGATCTAATCAAAATCTTCATGAGAAATCGAAAGATCAGCTGATGTACATGGGAATTCATGATCACATACTTAAACAGAGTCATAATAATCGGAATGATTGTTGCCCAAGGCTATGGATTGATTGAAAGAATTGATTGCATTTGATTGACTACCGAGATTACCATATTCAATACCAACCAAGAATGAGGAAACACCGTTTTCACATGGAGGATTTTGGAAAAGAGAAGAAAGATTAAAAAAATATTCACCTTCCTATTCCTCTACCTGTGTAATGTGACTACCTTGAACCTAATTGCAATTTAGACCAGCAACTTGAAAATTAAGAGAGTGTGAAAAACTAGTTGATTGAGCAGATTGATCAAGCAGATCACGTACAAAGAGTCATAACACGTAGATAATAGAGGATAGAAGAAATCCAAATCAAATTCAAGACTAGAGTTATGAGCGTTAATTCCCTCTTGAGGAATGAAATAATTAGCCGTCACCTGTGGCTCCATGATCCATTCTAGGGTTTCTTCCATTAGATATGAATCATGAAAAGCAGAAGGAGGGTGAAGAGATAGATTGGGAATTTGATCTAGAGATTTCCCAACTTTTTTATCATCTCGCGAAGGCACCCTCATCAGAACTGGAAAAGGAGGAGGACAAGGAACAAAAGGAGTAGTAAATTCTTCCTCTGAAATTAGAGGTGTCTCATAATTCACAAGATTTAGGGACGTAGAAACATCAAGGGATTTAGGTTCACCGTGCAAAGAAATGTGAACCAAGCATTCAAAATTGTGCTTAAAGAAATCCTAATTTGTATCTTCTTTAGGGAATTCACAACAAAGGTGAGGGAATCGATCAAAGAAATCCTCAACTGATTCATTAGGCTTCATTCTTAACTTATTAATTCTTTTAAAAACATCTCAGTAATCATACATATCGAAGGCCTGATGAAGCTCCTGGAGGAAGTGATGAAATGAATGGATGGAAGCAGATGGTAAGGTATGACACCATCGATTAACACCAACTTCAAGGGTGAGGAATAAAGCCACACAAGAAAAATATTCATCATTGATTTCGTAATATTCACAAAATTTATGAAAATTAGAACTGTGCTCGATTATGGATCTGCCATCCTCACCATAAAACTTCAATTGAGACAAGTGATAAATAGGCTCATCGGTGATTAACAGTTTACGAGGGGATAGGTTGGAAAAACACCCAAGGAATATGATTTGAGGATGAGATATTTATGATAAGAGATTAAAAACATACTAAATAGGCATAGATTGTCATTTGGCCCTCCTTCTAGCACCATTTGTTGATGGTCTTGGAAATACGTCAACCATGGGGGTCTCCTCGATGTGAAGTTGAAATTATACCTCACACTATTTGGAATAGAAGCCCCATCCGGAGTATCCTCCTCGTCTCCATATATTTTTATAGGTTTACCTTGGCTTTAGCTATCAACAAGAGAGAGAAGCATATATGCCTTTGAAAAGCAAGTGAGTGTGTCCAGTGAGTGTTCGGATGTGAGTATGTTAAGGTTCTTCTACTGCGGAAAGAGAAAATATAGTGAGCCTATGAGTGAGGTAATAGTACCACCCTAGTAGAGTCACACGTAACCAAGAAGGATGCATCTAATACCCAGCAGAATAGTCTACAAAAATGCGACGATCAATACAACCAATCAACCAAGGATATATTTCTAATATCCAGCAGAATAGTACACAAGGATGTGGCAAAAATAGTAAGCATTACAACACATTTTGAATATGATAAGTACTAAAATAACCAAAATAGTTCAACTACTTAAGCACAAATGAAAGAAAACATGAATTAAAAACATCCATAGAATAGTCTTACAAATATTCATAATCCATGCATGAAGAAGGTGTTGGCCATGAGGCTTCTTGTATTAGGTAAAATTTCCAAGACACATGTATAAAATGAACACCACTAGCTCCAATAGTGGAGTGTTGGACCCACTCCTCTCTCCCCAAAATAACTAGCTTGTCTCTCTAACGTTTTGTGGAAGGAGTCAAGGTGAAAATTCCCTTGCTCGTACAATGAGGGTGTATATATAACCAATGAGGTGATGCTTCACCTTCCTTGTGGCTCTTTGACTACCCTCATGAATCTTTGACTTCCTTTGAATTTTTTACTTTAAATGGCTCTTCATATTTTGAATGTGTCATTTGGACTTACACTTTACAATACATTTTGAATAAATAATTACATAACCCACAATGATGATGCAACATATGAAAACTCATGACATGACATGACATGACACTCTTAACATGGACTACTTGATGGCATGGCAATGTCAAGCCATTCTTTGTTGTTGTGTGTTTTTTGTCTTCTAAAGGATGGATCATGATCTTCTTCTTTGTCCTCCAAATGGCTTAGATATGAGGAGTCTTCAATGGAAATTGATCTCCAATTGTTGTCTTAATTTGATGTCCCTTTGCTTTCGCTTGATTGATCAACTAATGAAGCGTATTCTGGCATGGTATCCTTCTCCATGTCCTTCATCATCATCCTGTCATGGTATGATAGAGAACATGCATCCGCAATTCACTCATGACAAGATAACATCAATCTAATAAACCCCTAGTCTAAGGAGTTGCATGATGATCCACTGACTGAGTCAGAATCAGGTGGCAGGCTGAGGGAGAGGCTCAGTGGCTATGTAGTTTTGCAACTTAGGAAGTTAGGTGTGAAGCTTGAGCCTTGAGACTGAGCAATGCATAATTCAGACTAGGTTGGGCAATTAGATTGCGCAATTTTGGGAGTCAGTGAGAAAGGTTGAGGGGTTTTGCACTATTTCAGTGAACTGCACAGTTCTAGAAGGCAGAGGAGGCCAGGTGACTACATAGTTATGCATCTCAGGTTCTCAAGGGTTGTGTTTGAGGACTAAGACTGCGCAATGCATAGTTCAAGCCTAGATGGAGGTTATGATTGCATAGTTTTGGAGTCCAAGGCCCGGGCTTGAGTAATGAAATTGTGAAATGCGCAGTACTAGAAGGATAGGAGGCCAGGTGATTGTGCAATTTCACATTTTAGGAGCTCAAGGCTGAGGCTTGAGGACTGAGACTATGCAATTCACAATGTTGGCTTGGTTGGAGAGAAAGATTGTGCAGTTCTAGGATTCAGTGACTAAGATTGAACATTGAGGTTGCGAAATGCGTAGTTCTGGGAGGCAGAGATTGCACATTTCCCAGTGCAAAAAGATAAGGTTGTTTCTTGAGGACTGAGACTGCACATTGCACAATTCAAGGGAGCTAGATGAGGCTGAGTGGCCCGATCGGAAGTTTTTCTAATTTTGACCAAGTGTTGGATCAGTGAGGGGAAGTTGAATAAACGAAAGACTTGAAAATGATCACACACTTAGTTCACTCGACAACACAACATACTTTCCTAATGGAATAATGGATCATTTGTCAAATATTAAATAATTAAAGTTGTTGTTTATAGTGAGACATTTATGGAGAAATTAGTGGAATCACAGACAAGAGATTTCTGGGTGATTATTGAGAAAATTATGGAGTGATTTGTGGAGTTATTGATTGAGAAATTTGTGGAGATGAAAAATACCGACACCTCTCCTCATGTATAAATATATGTCTATGTTAATGGAATTTGATTGAATTAGTGTGTGAGAATTGTGTGCATTATTATTAAATATTTTACACTCCATAATTTATTTTTCGCTCATTTGGTATCAGAGCTAGAGTGACCAATGTTACATGTAAATTGAGGCCATGCATGGAGTATTATATCCTATGCTATTCTTTTATTTTGAAATTTAGATAACAAGATTTAAGTCTGTAGTGAGAGTTGTGTATCTATGTGAATTGTTGTGGATTGGCACCTACCTATGTGCTGCCAAGTTCTAGTGTAAACTGCTATGTTTGTTTCGTGGAGAAGTTCATGGAGATGTGAATGTTAATATTTGTGCGTCCCATCTATTAAAAATATTAGTATATTTGGCGTCCCATATATGTAAATTTCTTTGCATAAACTTCCTTGCAATATAAAATTTTTGTTGTGCAAAGGGCAGGATTGAATGTGTGTTCCGTGAAAGATTATACCTGTGTATTTGTGTGTTGCATACTTACATTGAAGTCAACTATGGATCCTGTGCGAATGAAGTCTGGCAAATATGCATTGATAGTTGTGCTAATGGGAGCCCAGAAGTTGAGGGTGAGCCATATTTCGCAAGCTATCGGGCCATAAATGAACGACGGTTGTATATGCCCACCGTTCGATTTCGGCCTAAGCAAAATCGAACGATGGGCATATACGGCCGACGTTCATTTATGGCCGGATAGCTTGCGATTTATTGGTAGCCGAAGTTGAGCATAGTGTACAGAACCCCACCTGCCACGTGAGAATTACACATGCATGGAAGTTTTTGTTTTTATATGAGGTGAAGGTTAACGCGAAATATGAAATAAAAGTGGCATGATTTTCATCAAATATAAAAAGTTTAACATGAAATTAAACCAGAGTCGAGCTAACCTTTCAAAAATTTGAATATTAAAGTTTGAATGGATGTCTTTTCAAGAGATTTTTCATATTAAAACTTCTTTTTATGGGGCACTTAACATTGGGAGTGAATGTGAATGTGCATGTCACACCACTTTCTTTATGAAAAGTTGTTCCATTAACTTCTAAAAGGGGAATTTATCTCCTTTTTTAGGGATATATAAGAAGGTTTTATAAATTTGTAAAAAAATATGAGAATTAATATTATGTTTTTGAAAAAGGAGATATAAGAAGGTTTGAAATAATGAAAGGAGATATAGGATGTAATTTAAAAAAAAAATGAGTTATTTTTTTTTTGTATTTTTTCAATTAATAAAAAGGATATTTTGTGATGGTGATTGAGTCCCAATTTTTGGGACATTTGGTTCTTATTTTGGGTTGAAGTGGGACACATTGTGTTCATTGTGCATTTTTTCTCTCTAATTCTCTTACTCTACACAAGGCAACAAGTAGTATTGTATTGCCTAAACTTGTTGGCACAAACTATTTTTATTGGAGCAAATGTATGCAAGCTATATCCATCACTAAAGATTTATGGGAATTTGTAACTGATGGATACACTATGCCTTCTCCTGATGAATTCAAAGCATTAAGCGATGATGAAAAGAAATATCTTAAGGAACTTATTAAGAAAGATAATGAATCAAATTCACTTACAGGCAACGCTCTTGAAAAAACTATATTTCCAAGGATCAGTGGTACATTATCATCTAAAGAAGCATGGGATATCTTAAAAAAAACATATGAAGGTGTTGTTGTACCTAAATTGCAGACATTCAGGAGGAATTTTGAAAATTCCCATATGCAAAATAATGAATCCACTCATGATTACATCACAAAAATGCAAGATCGTGTTAATTAGATGAGGTCACTAAGTGGAGATGTTTCAGAAAGAAGGCTAATTGAAAAGATTTTAAGAATTGTTCTTCTTAAATTTCAGATGGTCACTACCAGTATTATGGTCTCCAAATATTTAAATACCATGAAAATTGATGAATTAAGTGGATTCTTGTTAATAGTTGAAGAGAATCAACCATCTAAACAAGTAGAACATGCCTCTTCTGCAAAGCATAGAGGAAGAGGAAGGACTAGGGGTCAATATCATAATCAAAACCAAAACATAAATCAGCAAAGTTCACAAGGAAATGCATCACCTTCGAGAGGTAGAGGCAGGAACCCTATTAAGTTTAGAGGAAGAGGCATAGATGGATCTTGCGGAAGAGGGAAAAGAAGAGATGGAGGTAGAAATGGAGGAAGAGGTAAAGGACCACAATGTTATTACTGCCAAAATTTTGTCCATCTTGAAAGAGATAGTTATGCAAAAATGTGAGATATGGAGCATAAGGGTGCTAATACAGTTGTTGAAGAAACTAGGAATGAGAAGTTATTCATCTCAAGTTTGATGGCACATGGTGAAGAAAGTGAAGAATGGTATATTGATTTGAGATGTTCAACTGATATGACATCTCAAGAGGAGTTGTTTTCCAAACTTAATGAGAATTATTCTGGAAAAGCCATATTTGGTGATGATAGTGCTTCTGAAGTGAAAGGGAAAGCACAGTTGCAACACTAGCATTACATGTAACGAAGAAGTTAATTGAGGACACTTTGTTGACACCAACATCAAGAAAGAAAGAATGGAATGAAGCTATGGAAGCATAATTGAATGCCTTGGTGAAAAACGATACATGGGACTTGGTCAAATTACCGAAGGGAAAAGATGTAATTGCAACTAAGTGGGTTTATAAAACAAAGTATAAATCAGATGACACAATTGATAAGTATAATGTTTGTTTAGTTGCAAAGAGATGCGAACAGAAAGAAGGAATTAATTATGCTGAGACATTTTCCCTAGAGGAAAATTTGGATACAATCAGGAAGGTTCTTGCATTAGCTACATAGTATAAGTGGCCAATTTCTTAAATGGATGTTCAATCAATTTTTCTAAATGGTTATGTGGATGAAGAAATTTATGTGGACCATCCTGAAGGTTTTGAAGTACCAGGAAAAGAAGATTATATCTATAAGTTGAAGAAGGCCTTATGTGGTCTTAAGAAAGTGCCAAGGGCATGTTATTCAATAATTGATAAGTAATTTCAGGATCATGGCTTAGTTAAAAGTTTATATGAGCCCAATCTCTATATATTTCAGTCAAGACAAGACATTATGATAGTTATCTTATATTTTAATGATTTGATCTACACCAGGAACATTACATAACTATTTCAAAGGTTTAAGTCACATATGATTTCTGAGTTTGAGATGATAGATCTTGGTGAGTTTCATTATTTCTTGGGTATTGAAGTTTGGTAGAAGGAAGATGGTATTTTCATGTCACAAGCCAAGTATACTTGGGACATTTTGAAGAAGTTCGATGTTGAGTTGCAAGCCTTCGCTAACTCCTTTGGAAGTTGGGTTGAAGTTATATGGACATGATGACTCCAATTCAGTTGATGTTACTTTGTATCATCAATTGGTTGGAAGTTTGATCTACTTAACTACAATTCGACCAGATATTTATTTTTGCAGTTAGTATGGTATCAAGATTTATGGAAGAACCCAAGGAATTACATTGGAAAGCAGCAAAGAGGATTTTTAAGATATCTGCATGGAATAGTTGGTTATGGTTTAATATATAGGTCTATAGAATATTTTAGGCTGATTGGTTATGTAGATTCAGATTGGGCTAGATGTATGGATGACAAGAAATCAACTTTGGGGTATTCATTCAATATGGGTTCAGCGACAGTTGGTTGGAAAACTAATAATCAACCTACAATTTCTCTCTCGACGGTAGAAGCAGAGTATAAAGTGACAATGACAGCAGCATGTGAAGCATTTTCGTTAAGAAGAATTCTAGAGGATCTACATGAACAACAAGAACAACCCACTTAGTTGATGTGTGACAATCAAAGTGCTATTCAAATGATTAAGAATCCAATTTTTCATACGAATACCAACAATATTGATATTCAACATCATTTTGTTCAAGATTTGGTTCAGTAAGGAGTGATTGAGATTGATTATTGTAGAGCAGATGCATAAGTAGCTGATATATTCACCAAAGCATTGTCTAAGGAAAAGTTCTGCAAATTCATAGATGATCTTGGAATATTTCCAAATGATTTATGGGGGAGAAATGATGGAATAATGGATCATTTGTCAAATATTTAATAATTAAAGTTATTTTTTTAGTGAGACATTTATGGAGAAATTAGTGGAATCAAAGATGAGATATTTGTGGATTTATTGATTGAGAAATTTGCAGAGATCAAAAATCCCGACACCTTTCCTCATGTATAAATATATGTTTATGTTAATGAAATTTGATTGAGTTGGTGTGTGAGAGATGTGTGCATTATTGTTAAATATTTTTTGGTCTGTAATTTATTTTTACTGTGTTGTGCTATCTTTCATTTCCTCAATGGAACAACTTTGTGACGGATCCTACCAAGTGCGACACAAAGGATACAATTTGTGACGAAAGCGGTGACACATGTGCGAAAAAGATTGAAACTTTTGAAATGAGTGTGAAAACTTCTACATGATAAGAACAACTCATTATCACAAAGATTTCCCTTGAAACAAGCCAAAACTGCATTTTACGTAATAAGCGACAATTCCCACACCAAAAGACAACACTTGCAACATGACAAGAGAAGTGTCAGCCCTCATTTTTTATCAAATTTTGCTTATTAAAATCCACCTAATTTCCATAATTTTCCACCATATACCATCCAGATACACCTTATTTTTACCTTATTATGCATATTCAAGCAAATAAATTATGTTTTTCAATTTTTAGAGTTTTTTGCAAAAATTGGGTTTTAAGAGTATTTTTTGACAGAATCGGAAATTCCCGTAATGGCTATGTAGATGACATATTTGTAGGACACTTAGGCTCGAGCTAGATACATGAATGGAAAGCTTGGGAACTAAGACTGAACTAATTCCAATTTGTTCGGTCAAAACAAGCTAAATCATGCCCGGTCGAGGCTGGTCAAACATGACTAGTTATTTAGAAAATCCCTAGGAAATAGGGCAGCTTTATGATTTCATGGGATTGTCCATATTTCTAGTGATAGATTGGATGGATTCGACTTGGATAGATGGATATTAATATATATAGTTGTTATAGAGACTTTAGATCAGTTTGTTTCATGATCTTCTATTTAAGCCAAAACTTTGAAGGCTTATGATGTAAATTTTATATAGCTTTATGTTGAGACATTTGAACATTGGAGATTAATTATAAGAAATTGTTCTACTTTCATTTTGTTGTTCATTAGTGTGGATGAGTGCTTGAAGTTTCATCATTTGATAGCAGCCTCAAATGTGCAAGGCAAGGGTTGAGGGCCCCCACTCCAAGCTAAGTACACTTCATTGTTAAACTAGCTTAATTTTCATGAACTAGTTGCTTTAGATTTGTTTACTTGTTTTGTTTAATATTTGCTTATTTGAATTAATGTGTGATTATTGTTGAATGAATATTGGTTTAATTCTAATATACATATGAAGGGACACACAGGAATTTAAGTGAAATTCCCTTTCTATTTGATCTTGAACTAAAACTGAATTTCATTCTCCTTTTCTTATTTGAAGTTATTTATGCATTTTTGGTTTGATGCAATGGTGATTATGATAGAGTAGAATTGTGAAGGACAATCTGGTCATCCTTAGTTAGGAGCCTCTTCTTTTACATATTCTGCATCATAAACCATTGTTAATTAGTTCTTTTAAATTTCTCTTCATGAAAGTAGTATTAGAGGGAAGGACAACCTGATTCTCCTAAGTTAGGAGCCTCATCCCTCACATATTACATAAGCAAATTAGAAATTGTTAAAATAGGTTTATATTTGTAATATGTACTTCCTTAACTCTTCAAATTTTATCTTCTAAGCTTAGCTACATCTGATATCCATACACTGTGGACTTGCCTCCAAGTTTTACAAACTTGGATTGATAATTAAATACTTGTGTTAATTTTTGTTAATAAATTAGCTCAACAAGAAGTGTGAATGAAACTTACAATATGTGAATGACAATGAAAGCAACACATGCCAAAGGGAAGATAACATGAAAATGACAATAATTAAAGTGAGAGAAAGCAAAAGCGACATTCAAAAGCATGAAAACGGCACTCGTGAAAGCAAGAGTGCACAAAAGAGACAATTTGCAAAACTCACCGAAATAGAAGTACATACACAGATAGAAGTGAGAAATGGTCAATGTCAGTGCGCATTGACTATTGACATGGATTGATCATAGCACAAGAACTATCTTGATAAATTGTTCTAGGCTTATTCAAGCTTGTGTGTAGGAGTGCACTCATGAATTCATTACGGACTGAGCATGTGCAAGCAGGTGACTTCGACACTCACAATCCAAAAGGGATCTCAAATACTTCATAGAGTTAAAAGTGACTATGGAAAGGTCGATTGAAAGATCCACGATAGGCTCCAAAATTTAAGTATAGGATAAATTTTGGAGGGTGTTTGTCACAACGACAAAAACTCTAAAATAAAATACCTACACCATGAAACTCATGCTTCGTAAAATATAAATAATAAGTTTTATTTTATTTTACAATATACAAGACTCAAAAGCACATTTCATATTTATGAATACCAAACCTAGTTACACGTTTTTCAACACTCCCTCTTTACTAGGGAGGTATTCATAAATGGTACATGGACACTCTCAATCTGAAGAGATCTCATAAAAAGAGTTTGATCAGTAAACCATATGTTTAGCATCATACCAACTAGCATTGTTACATAGAAAGGCCTTGACTAACAACTCTATCTTTACATAAGGTTAGAGCACAATGCTGGCGAGACCAATGATTCGTATACACCATCGGCATTTTCTCTCAAGGCACATACCCCACCCGGGTGTTCACAGGATATGTCCTCCTAGGACTATTCTTATCTTGGATTTCCAATACTCAAAGAATATTGTTCCTCTATGACTACTCTTATCTTGGATGCCTTACCTCATCCTCAAAGAGTATCGAATGCCAAATGCTTACCCAATCCTCCATTATTTATTCAATCCTCTATTATTTATTCATGATGTGAAGACAAGAATGATGTGTCTATCTCTCCCTCTCAACTTGGAAGGATATGTCAACTAGTCCAAGCTTGTCTCTCAAATACACAAGCTTCTTGTTAGGAAGATATTTTTTCAAGATGTCTACTACCTATTCATCAGTGGAGATATATCGTAGCTACAACACACCATCCTACACCAACCTTTTAATCTAGTGATACTTGTTATTTATGTGCTTTGTCTTTCCATGAAACATTGGGTCTTCAAACAACCTTATACAACTAGTGTTGTCACAATGTATCACCGTAGGGTCCATTGGTCCTTCAAACAAGTCAGATAGTAGCTTCCTCAACGAGACAAATTCTCTACTTAATTCACAGGTTGTAATATATTCAACCTCATCACTACTCAAAGCAATCAATTCTTTTTTTCTACTCATCTAGGAGACCACAGAGGATCCCAAAATAAAACATCCTCTAATATTGCTTCTTCCATCTTGCTCATTTCCTGCCCAGTTGGAATATGTATATCCAATCAAGTGGACATCATTCCTCTTATCACACTTTAAGAAGTAGTGGATTTCTCCTTGCAGATATCTCAGTATATGCTTGACTATTGCTAAATGATCATGCTTGGGCTCTACGTAAAACTGATTGAGAACATTCATTGCAAAAAAAATGTATGGTCGAGTATTTACCAAGTACATTAGTAAGCTAATCAAATTTCTATACCTGGTCAGATCCACTGGCCTTGATTTAGAACTTCTTATCCTCTTCAAGTTTGTGATCATGGGAGTTGTAATAGGTTTGCAATCCATCATGTCAAACCTCTTCAGCATCTCGATCACATACTTTCCTTGACCTAAATAAATCTCATTAGGTCCCTGCCAAACTTCTAGTCTCAAATAGTAGTGCATTAGCCCTAGATCCTTCATGTCAAATTTTGCTACCATTTGCTTCTTGCACTCTTGAATACGACCTTCCACACTTGTCATGAGAAGAGCATTCACATACATAAGGATGCTTATGGGCTTATCCTTCACAACATTGATATAGAGATTCAGATCAGCAGAACTCTTTAAGAAGCCCAATCTTTGTAGGTATGCATCCATCCTTGTATACCATTCCCTTGGAGTTTTCTTAAGGCCATACAATTACTTCTTCAACCTGTTATTGAGCCTCAAACCTGCACTTCTTTACACATCCTCTCAGTCTCCTTTTCCTATTCATTTCCTTCTTTTGCCACTCATTCCCTCCATCAAATTGCTCAAATCATTGTATTTTAGAACTTTTTACATGGTTTGCTAATTATGCTAATGATTGTGTTTGGTTTAGAATTTTGGTTCAAAGTGCTGCATTTCCGCAGCTCACACATGGTTTCCGCAGCTGATCCCAGTTTCCGCAGCTGATCCCGGTTTCCGTAGCCAACCCCGGATTTCGCAGTTGTTTTATTAAATGATATGTTCCAGGTGTCCTCTAGGAAGAAGAGCCACATGGGAAAGTTCGTGGAACCAAGGACATGGTGTGTTTCCTTCTAGCTCACCCAAACCAGTCATCAAAACCCGTGATCAACGAGGAGGCAACTACGGTCAACAGAAGTCATTGGCGGTGGCACGGCTCTGCATGTTCTGTTTTAGAGCACGTGAATAACAGGTGGCATCTTCCTTAGTCACGAAGATAGTGGGAAACATGAATCCAACAACGGATTGAATTCCCACAACGACCATTGCCTAAATTCGATGACGCAACAAGACTACGTGTTTTTACACAGCTGCTCGAATAGCTTAGTTTTCGTTAAGTTAGTTTGCTTTCCTCTGTTATAAATAAAGCGTCTTTGAACGCTGGATAGTTAGTCGTTAGCTGCTGATATGTAATTTTGAACTCCCACTGTACTTTCTATTTTATGCATAATATATGAGAAGACTATTTTCCATTTGAGCGTGTAACTAATCATTGAGCCGGCTGGAGTAGGCAGAGGGCCCCTGTTTACTGAAGGCCTGTATAGTACTCTTTAATTTCCTGCATTTCTTTTTCTTATTTCATGATTAATAGTTGTACAGAATGCCTTTGATTGTTGTGTCTTGATCATGTACAATAGCTGTATATACATTTTGAATTCTGCTTGTTTATATTTCTGCACTTTTCCATGACTGATCAGTGCGTTATGCAGGTTTCTTAGGTGTGCCCGGGACAGTTTCTTTCTTTTCTTTTTCACAACTAGTGAAACTTGTGATCATCTTGTCTATGTTGTTGACCTTCCTTGTTTTGCAACCTTTATTTCCTTACTATCATTTCTTTAATTTGCATAATTGCTTTCTGCTTTTAGACATCAAGTTGTTTATCTATTGATGGTTTCTTATCCATAATTTAATATCTTCATTGAGGACCAAAATATCACTTAGCACAGCTTGGTTTATTTGTTCAAGAACTCACAATTGCTTGGCTTATTTTTAATTGTCTCTCACATGATATATTCAGTTAAAAGACAAGAGGTTAAGAAGAAGTTAAAGGATTTGTGACTAGTCTTTCTTTTATGTAGATTTACTTTAGTTTCACATTGCTTAGTTTTTATTTTTAGCTAGATTTGACATAGATTTCATCTTCATTTTCTTGCAGCAGCAGAGATACTGGGCCAATGTCATTAGTCTTTTATTTGATGCCTTTATTTTCCTTTAAGAGTTGATTTCATTTCAGTTGTTGTTCAAACTTTCTTGTAGAATACTTTTAAGTTATAAGAAATCATTTAAAAGCTCATCACAATCTCACACACTTCACTTGCTTTATTTCATTTCCATCACATCACAGTAGGATATATATACTTGAAAACAAACTTAAAAAGTTAAAAACGACAAAAGCTTAAGAAATAGTTGCCTAAGTACATACAGTACACCTCACTTCATCAGCTTACGAGCCCCGGGTTGACATTTAAAAGTTGCAATTTAGACATCACTAAATTGACCAAACAAGTATACCATGTACGTAGGGCCCGTCCGCGTTCTAGGTATACTAGGCTTGTTATCCAACGATTACCAAATCAAAACAACGCAATCGTGACTGTAATGCAAGTCTTTGGTATTGAAATCGAAACTCTGTTCTTGAAACAACGATAATGATAACCATTATACAACCGGTTCAGAACTATATTTACATATGGTTTCACATCCCTTGAAAACGGATGTACATTCATGAGAAGTTGTTGCCGCTTTTACCAAAACACGATTTTTGAAAATGTTTTTATCCTAGCTGATATAATAAAAAAAAAAGAAACAAAGCTTAAATCGATTTGGACTGTGTGTTGTTGCTGCCTTTGTCGCCAACATGCCATAGTTGACCGTCGTTGACCGCGCATGTAGGAGGGTTGATTCCGCTGCGGGATAGGTGCTCTTCCATGCTTGGACATTCCGCTTTTCATCCATACC
>APFE031665109.1:10250-36308 GCA_000404065.3 Pinus taeda
AATTTATAGGAAGATGGAGGAGGTTTTGTCATCAATGAGGGTATTGACTGGCCTTCCATACTTATAATTAGTTCCATGGAGGAGGGGATGAGAGTATAGGAGGTATCTTAACCCATTCCTCATCCATTTTCAAGCTCTTAGGAGATGATAAGTGTGGGAATCTTCTAGAAGGCTCCAGAAGATAAGAATATTCCCCAAACCCTATGTGAATTTTGCTCAAACTCACCCAGCCTAGGTCAAAAAGGGCCTAAGTGCTCTGCAGAGCACCCTGGCATGGAATTAACTGCTTTTCAGTGCACCCTTACATGGGCCTACCTGCGCTCGTTCCTCTAGAGGTCATTTCAGGATGTTCTCAAGCCATGAAACGATCTAGGGAGGCATTCAGAAGGTTGAATTGTTTAGGGCATGTAGCAACTGAAATTAGTGTTTGATGAGCCTTAAAACACTGATCCGGATGATGGGAGTGATGTGCCCAAATGGATCTGTAACAGCTACCCTAAAGCATGAAGTCGAAAATGTAATGTCGAGTGAAATGCTTTATGATGTGATGAGGAGTTTTTGAAGTGGTTGGTGACCTGCATTAATTACAATACATCATATCATGATATTTTGATTTTTTTCTCATGAATTGTTGAGGGAAGGCGTACCCATGATGAATCTTTAAGAGATTCCATGCTAAAGTACAATATAATGGAAAAACAAGCACTAGATTTAGTGAAGGCTATTAAAGATTTCAGATTGTACATCATGTATTCATGCATCATGGATTATGTTCCAAATTCAGTAGTAAAGGACATTCTGACACAGAATGGGCCTGAGGGAAAGAGTGGCAAATGGATTGCCACTATTTTGGAATATGACATGAAATAAAGCCTACAAAACTTATCAAAGGCCAAGGTTTAGCTAAACTCATGTTTGAATCGAATTTTCAAACCTTAGAGATAAATTTTATTAGTGCCCTAGATGATTAGGAAGAGATGGTGACTCCACATCAGTGAACATTTTACAGATTCACCTTGGTATGCAGATATCATTTTTTTTTACTAAACTTACAAGCTCCTCCTTGTTTATCTAGAAATAAGGATAGATTTTTGAAAATGAAATGATTGAAATATTCTATCATAGATAATGCTTTATTTTGGAAAGATAATGGTTGCATTCTATTAAATTGTTTACTAAAAGACAAAGCTGATAAAATTCTGCAAGAATTTCATGCAGGAGATTGTGGAGGACACTTGTATTGGAAAACAATTGCTTACAATATTCTAAGGACTGGTTTTTACTTGCCCACTCTTTTTGCAGATGTTAAGAAACATGTGCCAAATATTTGAGGGTAAAAGGAAGCTTTTACCTTTACCTCTCAAACCTATATCCATAGAAGTGCCATTTCAACAATGGGGATTAAACTTCTTTGGGGAAATTCACCCAGCCTCCTCGGCCCAGCATAAATGGGTTTTGACTGCCACTAATTACTTTAACAAATGGATAGAAGCAATCACTTCTAGACAAGCAACATACTTTGTCATTATCTCATTCCTTGAAAAAAATATCCTGTCAACATTTGGATGCCCCCAAAATCTCATTACTGATAATGCAGCTACTTATAAATCCAAGTAAATGGTAGACTTTTGTAACAGATATCATATTACCCTTGGCCATTCCACTGCCTATTACCCTCAAGGTAATGGACTTGCAGAATCCTCAAACAATAGCGTTTTCAATATCATTAAGAAAATACTAGAAGGCAACAAGAAGACATGGAACAAAAAATTGGTAAATGCCTTATGGGCAGATAGGCTAACCACCAAAAAGTCCATTGGTACATCTCCTTATCAGTTAGTATATGGAATGGATGTTGTTTTTCCATCCTCTTTAGGAGTACCAATGATGAATATCATTCAGTAGTTGCAAGTAGAACCAAATGATATCCAAAGAAGGATAAACCTAACAATACACTTGCAGCAAACCAGAGAAGAAGTCTATGTCAAATCACAAGTGATCCAGGATAAAATCAAAAAGATTTTTGACAAAAAGACCAAAGCTGATGATTTTTATATAGGTGATAAAGTTATGAAATGGGATTCTAGAAGAGAAGATAAGAGAAAACATGGCAAATTTGATTTCCTATGGCAAGGCCCTATTATCATTTATGGTTACAGAGGTAACAATGCATTTTTCTTGAGAGAGTTAGATCGAAAAGATCTATGAGGAGGAAGTGTCAATGGTAGAATGTTGAAGCATTACTTATCAACATATTAAAAATATTTCACTTTACTTTACTGATTGTATATAACATTGCAATGTTTAGATTCGATTCGATGGTAATTTTTTGAAGTTGAAGCCTAGAGAGAAGGCCCTAAGCTTTGAAGGGTTCAGCATCATAAGTATGAATAAAGAAGAATCACAGAAGAACAGTTTACAAGTTAACTTCAATCATAATTTCAAAGGCTCTTGATCTTAAAGTTCTTGACATTTCACCAGGAAATGTCATCCCCATGTGGAGCCACTGTTAGGGTCCTATAATAATAGGATTCATAATTTTGAATTGGCTATGGTTAGTCTTGTAATATTATGCATACTTTTTCTTTCTACAAAATATTTTCCATCTTAAAAATTAAAATATGTGAAGAGGGTGTCTCCTAAAAGAATCATAAAAGGACAAAAAGAAAAAGAAAAATATCACAAAAGTGAAAAATGTGAACCCCAAAAAGAAATAAATCAGATCATGAAAGTGTGCAAATTCAAATGCCACTACTTTTTACTTTACTATGCAAAATAAGATTTTGTGCAGCTTGTAAGAAATGGCACAATCCATGGTGGTCAAATAGCTTAATCTTGACTCATTGATGTTTTAAATTTCATGTTAATAGATAGAGAATAAAGATCTAACCAAACTATTTAACCTTGGCAGATCAGTAGTTAGGTAGAGAATAAAAATGAGCTCATCAGTTGAATCTGAGCCATTGGAAGTTATAAGGTTAGAATTAGATAGTTTGCTTGTCAAAAGAAAGATAAATAAAGGGTCAGCAAGCTCAAATGCACCCAATGAGATTGAAGAAAAAATGTTAAGATAAAAAAGGCTAGGTAGAAGAAAGGTTTCAAATGCATAAGGTTGTTGAGTCAAAAGCACATTTATCATGCTTAATCCCATGTTTCATGTGCGGGAGGATTTATGACAGAGAAAACATATTCACAAGCTTGTATAACTAATTTCCCCTCATTTCACTATACCCCCACATTCTTATTTACTAATTTCTCCATTATCCCTTTATTTCTTATAGAATACCATTTTTCCCTTCATTTTGACCTTTACTCCTTGGTTTCACACATTTCCCTAGTAATTACCCTTCCAAAATCATCCCCCATTCCCAAAATTCCTTTCCCTAGTGTGAAACCCATTCCCCATTGCAAATATTACTCCCCCCCCCCCCTATTTAATTTCCCTATTTCCCTTCAAAACCCACAAAACCCCTTTATCCTAAGCTTTTATGCCCCCACTTTATCTAATTAACTCCCTCACTTCATATTTCCCCGACAAACCTTTTTAACCCACCAACCCTTGGTGCGGCTAAAAAACCCCGCCACATAACCCCTTGTCCGACTTTATTTACCCGCTACTTATGTTAAAAAACGTTAATTTATTGGTTAATAATTAAATTTCTGTGTAATTAAACCTCGGGCCCTGCAAATCCCTTTATCGATTCCCTTTGTGCATCTTAACCGAGCGATAGCCATCCGATCTCCTACCCCTAGATCTGACGATGTACAGCCGTATCGTGCGGGTACACTGTATGACCGATAACAGCCCGAGAGCGAGCGAGATTCGCGGTTTTCCCTAGGCACTGTTCTTCTACATGGCAGTCACAGGGTAGATCGCGTGCTCGTGAAAAATACTGCCTACCCTCCAAAAGCAGTGTGATGGCCCAAAAAATGACCTCCCTGCCCAGACCAAAAACTGCCCAACGTTCATTTATATTTTCCGCACCAAAATGTGGTCGTTACCAATTAAAAGGCTAAAAAACCCCAAATTTTCGCTTTTTGCTCGTTTTTCACTGCAACTGTTGCTAACCTATTTGTGACACCCTGAACCTGAAATGACCAAATTGACCACCTTTTGCTACCTAAAGAAACTCTGGATACCTAATTGAAGCAACCAGTTGACAGTTGAAGCCACCATTCCCTCTACATTTACCACTGAACCCAGTTTGCAGGCCAGACCATCGATTTCCAGGTATTCTTGGGAAAAACCAGAATGGCGCTTCAATTTGAAAATGCACAGTTTAATTGAAATGGTTAATTAAATGAATTAATTAAAGAAGCTTTCCTAAATTGAAAAGAAGCCTGTTACACACCCCAAACCCTATTTACGGACTATAATTACCCTCTCACTGTACCAAAAGCTTCCAAACCTCACTTCTAAAACACTTCAAAGCCTAATTCAAATCTCTAAACCCAATTATGGCTTCCCAAACCTCTCTGGACATGAGACCTCTGCAAACCCCTCACCTGGACATTGACCACCTTGCATTAGCAGACATAGACCTCCAAATAAAGGACACTGCTTTCCCAACCTACCTTCTAAAGAGTAAGGACAAATTCTTGAACCAGAATGATCAAATCCAAATTTGGGAGTCTAAATTGCCCAAATATTTGTTTCCAGAAATACACCCATTCCTAGACATCATCCACTTCTGTCATGCTTGCTACGTTCCTAGCCAAAGAGCCATTGTCAACCCTGACCAGCAAGTATTGTTTACCATCACTGCAGAATCCATTAACCAAATGTTGTTGGTCCAACCAAGCCCTAATGAGACCCCATTATCTATTGGAGAATTGCTGGAAATTTATACCAAGTTAGACCTTCCTAGAATAGCCCAAATTTTCCGAACTTTCATCATAGAGGACTATTATACTCCTACAAATAGTCCCCCTTATGCTACCACCATTTTTTCTGATAGAGGCAGGCAGATTATTACCATGATCTCTTGCATCTTAGGATACACGATAGATGAGCATGTGGATGAGGTTTTCCTTGCTTTCCTCTCCACATTTAGCCCAGACAAGCCTCCTACTGTAATTTACAACTATGCTCAGTTCATTGCAAACAGGATGCATGAACAGTTCTCCAGACTACCAACTGAAAGAGTATTCAAGTCCTCATCTATATTATTTCACATTTTGTATTATCAATAAGATAAATTCCCTGACAGCATCTAGAAGTACTCCACTATATTCACTTACAAGGACTTTAATGATTTATTTGTCCATCCAGTCATGAATATGCTAACCAGTAGCCCTCCACCCAGAATCGGCCAAGAGATCAAAAGAGTGTTACAGTTGGAAAAGAATAGTAAGGTGGGAGATTGGTATTCGTACCAGAACCACACATAAATAAGAATTTATGGATTCCAGCTTGCCCCTTACAAACTTCCCAAATACCTCCCCATGAGGATATTTGCACTAGAATACTTGAGGAAAATTATCAATTTTGATGAAGTCAACTTCCTAACAGCTAGGAAGAAAACCAATTCAAAATTAAAAATCAATTGGGCTCCTTCATTTGTAACACTAGAGAAGTTGGACCAGAGGCTGATAAGATGTTGCAGAAAATGAAGTTCAAAAACAGTTTTATGTGGCAGTATGACCCTCATGGAGTCAATGATATTTGGCCATTCATTCAAGTAATTTTTGAGCAAATTGACTTAGTGAAAGAGGCTACAGAATCCATATAGAGAGTTAAAACAGAACTAGGAGACATGCTAGAGGAAGCCACTAGGATCATTCACTTCCTTAACTCCAAAAATAAGTATGAATTGTAGGAATTGGAGATACCTGATAGGACAGGTACAATATTAGAAGTAAAAAGGGTGCTCAGCAAAAGAAATTTAATGTTAAACCTGGAGGATAAGTGCCAAACCATGCAACTGGCTATAGATAGATTCATGGTTAAGTTTCAAGTTTTGAGGCAAAATGGTCTACCCAATCCCTTAGTAATAAATGATAAATTAATGCCACAGGAGGACTACAATAGAAGAATTAGAGAAGTGGCCAGAGATCAGGTAAATACTTCATCTATGAAGGGGATGCCACCTCGAAAGGTCCTATACCAGACTTTTGAGAACAGGTTTTACCTCCAACATGACGTAAAGCACCTTTTTGTGAATAAACCCACATACACTGATGCAGATGAATATACAGGAAGATGTAAATATCCAACTGTTAGATGCAGAAACATGGGATAAATTGAATGACTTACTGTAGAAAGTACACAGTCAAAATGTAAAAATGTACAGTAAGGGTGAAAAAGCACAATAAAAGGATAATGACAGGCCAACAAGATGAAAGAGTATCAAGTAAAATTGTATCAGTTGAAAGGTCAGAATGAAAAGAACAGCCAACGTGAAGAATAATAGCAAAGTAGAGAATAAAAGGTAAAATATCAAAGCATGAAGAAAACAAAGCCTAATAAATAGGGACAAGATAGAGCAATTGAACATCTGTCTCTATCATCTTGCGTGAAGATATTTCTTTCTCCTAGATTAATTCCCAAGAAAGTTTGGGATATTTTTTAAATTGTTTTTGTATAAATAATTCATAATTCGAAGTATTGAGTGTGGATTGCTATACATTTGTAGACTTGTATTAAGTAGAAAACCTGAGGGTTATTGTACCAAGTTTTCAAGTCAGCAGGCTAGATTAAGTAATAAGGAGATTGCATTACAGGATTCATGTGTTGAGCTATTACAGTGAAGTATTTTCTTCGTCAAATTTGTTAGTTTCTTATGTATTTGAAAAACTTAATGTTATCTAAAGTTCAATGAATTAACTAGAAATTTATCTCAAAATTTGTTTAAGTACACTATGTTTTGAACAGTTGATCATTTCTATGTTTTCTTCTGATATCTGGATCTCACAATCCTTAATTTCTCTCACATCCCTATTGACCTCTTTCACTTTCTTCATAATCCAGCCTAAGGAACCCTTAATTCCTCCTTGTATCCGATTGAAAACCACTTCACCATCCATCCTTGAGATCTAAAGTAGCTTAGCTATCTTGCTCTCTAGACACTATTTTTAGAGATTGATCAAGTCATGTTTGCTTAACATTTGACCCCATAGCCCAATGGTAAAAGACATCCCTCTATCACTCTAAGTAGGTGATCCCACCGCCAAATCTAAATCAAAACCCAAGTACAATCATAACTAGCCTAAAATCAATTAACTGAACAAAGTTAAATCATAAAGAGAGAGCCCTCTCTAAGCTTTAAGAAAGCTAGATCCTAATCTCCAAAGTAGGTTTGTGGTTACCTCTATCATTTCTTTCTCTAACAACTTCTAAAAAAAATTTGGAGTGATAATAGATACCAACACAATCCAAGATCTTTTCTTTGATTGATGTTAGTAGATTTGCATGAAAAGAGAATGTAAAACCATATGTACATACACTTAAGGAAGAAGCAACATAAATGAGACCATAAAGACAAATGCACAAAAAAGTTTGATAACAGATTTTATCCAATGTGGATTACGTATCTAGGCCTTGTTTCAATAGTGGGGAGGCCGCTTCATTCATCTCATAAAAAAGAAAGGAAAGTAGATGGAAAAATACATCATTATACCTCCAATCCTGGGAATGACTTGAAATTTGACTACTTAACACACAAAAATCACAGCACGAACGAGTATGTCTCATCCTCCTAAGACACTTGACTGTAAACATGACCCACCTCTGAAAGGCGCATTGTTGTCTAGAACCTCGTGCACAAAAAATTAATGAAGAAGGAGAGTTTCATCCATGACCCTTGAAATACGTTACTCATATGCCAAAAATGGTTGTGCCATTATGATCCTTGTGAAATTTAGGTTAAAATAAGTATAAAGTTAGCCACATTCCACCACCTACAATTCTAGCCCCTCGAGGAATCTTTTATATTTCACTCAACAACAAAATGTAATATTCTATAAGAATATTTGTTAGAAAAATATATGTTACATAGCAATGGAACACATAAAATGTTGCAGAAACACAAACGCAAAAAACACATAAAACAAGAGAGACACAAATATATGTGGTTCACCCAATTTGGGCTACGTCCACAGAGAATAGTCTGTTACGTTCAGCAAAATGAAGAGATAAAACCTACAACACATATGTTGTAATTTCCTCTTCTCTCTCACAGAGTCTCCTCTTTGTTTCTTGCTCAGTCATACACAACCACAATACAATTCCCTCATATAAACCAAGGGTTTCCTTCTAGGGAAAAAAACCCTAAATTAACATAACTTCTACCATTAAATCATTCGCTTAATGAACGACCCAGATTGACTATGAAATTACAATATTTTACAAGGCAATTTTTCATCTATTTTGAGCTTCGGGGGCACTACCCCCGCAAGGGGGGCATCCAAATATGCAGTCGCCCCCCCTCGACCCCTCAGGCATACTTATTGGGGGAAATCCCCCCCACACCCCCCTTGTTGGGGTTTGGGATCCAAAATTTTTTGAAACATGACCTCTAAATCAAGAATATAATCAAGCTCCACATCAACAATCTCCCACTTTGAGATTGGTTATATCAACTCCATCACTGCTTCACTTGTTGGACAATGCTTCCACTTTGGACCTGGCTATTTCTCATCTTCATTATCATACTTGAAGACCAATTGAAACTGAGTATAATCTCAGTTTCTTCCTACTTACAACGTTTGTTAACATATCTACACGATTATAGATAGTGTGTATATTTTCTAGTTTCAACTATCCATCTTCCAACAATGAACTTATGAAATGGTACTTGAGTTGTATATCTTTAGTCTTGGAATGAAATGTTGAGTTCTTTGCAAGATGAATGACACTCTAGTTGTCACTATATAAATTTCCCATCTCCTACTTCTCACCCAATTCATCCATTAAAATTTGCAACCAGATCATTTCTTTTCTAGCCTCTATAGTAGCAACATACTCTACTTTTGTTGTTGAAAGTAAAACAATTTTTCAACCTAATTGACAGTTGTTGCACCTATAGTAAACACATACCTTGTGGTGCTCCTCCTATTATCTCTATCACTTTCCATATCTACATCAACATATCTCTGTAGAGCAATGTTTGAACCACCAAAACATAATTCTTGATTTATCTCAAATACCTAAGAATCCATTTCACTACCATCCAATGTTATTTTCTTGGATTGTTCATGTACCTGCTTACAACTCCCACTGCATGTGCAATATCAGGCCTTGTGCAAACCATTGCTTACATTAAGATTCCAACTGCTGATGCATATGGAACTTTACACATATAATCCATATCTTCCTGAGCCTTGCGACACATCTCCTTAGTTTGAAATGGCTAACCAAGGGTGTACTAACTGGTTTTGCATTTTGCATTAAATATTTCCAACACATTTTCTATGTTCTCACTCTGAGATAATGTTAATTTGTGATTTCTCCTATCTCTAGTTATTCTCATACAAAATATTTGTTTTGCAATACCCAAATCTTTCATTGCAAATGAATTTTCCAATTTTCTTTCAAGCACATTTATTTTTTGCATGTTAGAACCTGCAACAAGCATGTCATCTGCATACAATAGCAATATAATAGAGCTTCCATCATTTTTATTTTTAAGATAAACACAATGGTCAAAGAGACATCTTATATAACCTTGTCCAGACATAAACCTGTCAAATTTTGGATACCACTGCCTTGGAGCGTGTTTTAGGCCATACAAGCCCTTCTTAGACCTACACACTAATTTATCCTTCCCTTTGACCTAATATCCTTGTGGTTGCTGCATATAGATCTCTTCCTCCAAATCCCCATGGAGATGTTGGAAATGTATTCACTACTGAGATGGGGGGTTGAATCAGTAGCAACAATATATTTAAATTCCTTTTCAATTACTGCAACACAATCTTCATTTACCCATTAGTATATTAAATCATATAACAAAACATATGAGAACCATGTGAAATAACCAAAGAATCATGCATAAGAAGACACAATATTTTTCTTGTGGAAAACCCTCCTCCTGGCTCAAAAAACACCCTTGTTGTTGCGCTACTCAAATAATTATATTAATCATCAAGAAATTCAATTACATATAATATATATATGGATACTATCAGAGAGAAATATGATTCCCATCTACAACTTTACAGACACCCATCTGATAAAAAAGCCTACCCAACATCCATTGGACTTATGAAGAAATAGGTCCTTTGTACTGAAGTTTATGATTCACGCACTCCACTTTTCTACTGACCCTCATTTCATAGTATTTCATACTGGAGTCAATCTAAATCACTCAACTATAAAAACGCAACAACCTCTAGCAATATAGGCTCAAAATATCATAAGAATCTCGCCAAAACAAATTTGCATAACTCACTCACTCAATCACTGCAACAATCCATTAGCAATATATGCAACAAACATAAAAGATTATCTGATCAAAACATGATAAGAAAACATGAATGAAATGATCTACAATCCTTCCTACTCGTTTACCATATTACATCATAAGATATTTAACTGAAACATAATTTTGATGCCATCTTCTATCACTGTGATCTCCTAAAGGTATTCTGCAAAAATTCTTGCACAGTATGCACACACAACTCTTCACTTACTCACACTCTCCAAGCTCACACTACCATCCATCAATCAATAATAATAATCATACTTCTCACATAAGTATAAACCAAAATATCCTCAACAATCTCCAAAGCAATACCATGGTTATGTCCATACCTAGGACACATGTACCATGGTAATCTCCAAATCAATACCATGGTTAAATTGATACCAAAGACACCCATACCATGGTAAACTTTAGGGAAGTACCACAAGTCAGTGCCATGGTTATCTCAATACCACAAACCCATGTACTATTGTAATATCTAAGTCAATACCACAAGTAAATACCATGGTTATGCCAATACCATGGACCACTGTACCATGGTAATATCCAAGTCAATATCACAGGTAAATACCATGGTTATGCCAACATCATGGACCCATGTACCATGGTAATATCCAAGTCAATACCATATGTAAATACCATGGTAATACTAATACCTATGATGCCAATACCATGTGCTGACCTAGATGACACACAAATTAATACCAAGGTAATGATACCATAGTAATGACAATACCAAAGTAAGCACCTTACAACTAACAAAGCAAGAAACATAACCACAAGAAACATAATCATATCCAATACATGCTCAGGTTGACATTAGTGTCAACCATCCACACTACATCACAACATCATGCCACATCACAACACCAATGCTAGTAGGTTGACATCAATTCCAATCAAACGATTGAGCCATAATGCCGAAAAAACTCCCCTTTGCCATTGATGGAAAACCCAGATAAACCAACCAACAAACCTCTAAATCCTCATTGACTCCCGGTTTGACATCAATGGAAAAGAGCTTAGCTCATCCAAGTAAGCATATATGAATAGACACTACCCCCCCCCCCCCCTTCTTGGACACTAGTTGTGTCTCAACAAATAAAAACAATCATAACCATCCACATAGTATGGGAAACATCATACCATAACCAACAAACATAGAAACACGTCATATACATCAGCAAGATCATATCATAAAGCATCAACATAAAACAATACTCCTCATGGCAGCATGAAAACAAATAATAGTAGTAATAGCTCTCTCTCTCTCTCCCCTGAAGTATGAGCAACAAAATCTCCATGAACACTACTCTCAACCAGCAACAACAACACTCAACTCAACAACAACATGAGCGACAACAACAAATACCATGAGTAGCATCACTCTCTCCATCAACAACATATCATAACCATCAGCAACATCCAATGTGAGTAAAAACACATCACAAGCAACAACATTAGCAACACTAACTACATCAACCTCACTCTCATCTAAACCAAGAACAACATAGTGTAGCGAAAACAACAACAAACCATGTCTGATCAACAACAAAATACTAGATATTCTCCCCCTGAGGATCATCATCCTGTAGCCAATGCCTTCTACTTGAAGGCTACACCTCAAGAACCAAGGGTCTAACTATACAATATGACTGATATACAGTGCATGACCGAAACAATACATATCATACCACATGAATGGTTGATCTCATCAATGGATACTAGATATCAATACCCTCTCTCCAACATGACCATGACCAATGATACACAATACAAAGTAGTACATGGATGTATAATTAGATACAAGGTTATAAGAAGACTGTGACATGATATGAAATAGCCCAAGGATGGTTGCAACAACTGATAAAATTACTATCACCAACTCGTGACATTATAAACTTAATGACATTAACACTTGATTACATAGCTTCATAGACAAGATACATTACTAAAACTAATGAAGCACAATATGAAGCATTGGTTGATCCATGACCAAATCTTATGACCAGCACTACAAACATTTGGCCAATCAACAAGATGATAAATAATCAGCAATATATAAATCTCATCATGCATACAGCCATCCAAGTGTATAAGATAGAACCATCTATATCAAAGCACCATCATCTAGCAGGAAATGAAGTGATAGCAACAATAACCAATCATCATGAGATATGAAATAATGAGTAGTAGTAGCATATAACCATGAACATCAACTAATCAGCAAAAAACTCCAAACTATAGCAATAGCATAAATATAGCTCATGAATTTGCCGCTGCAACATGTGACCATCATCTTATGCAATCCATAATGCATCAACCAACACATCTATATGGTAGCAACAGTAAACATGTCAAAACATGTGCATCGTTTGTAGCAGCAATAATCCACTCAAAGTAGCAAGGATTCAAATCAACACATCTCACATCATGAGATAAGCCTCAAATTAGTATAGCAACAAACCATGGATCCATGAAACAACAAATCCTCAAACTACTACCGGCATATCATATCACCAAGCCACATATGCATAATGACAACAAGTAAGCAACAATTAATAATCTTCAACATGGAGAAATAATGGACCATAAGAAGATCTACTAAATACAACATAGGCCAAATAACCACCAATATCCTCAATGGTGACAATGAACATATGTGAGAGATCATGTGAACAACATATCAATAATAATAAAAACTAATAGCTGTAGAGAATCCAAATGCATCCATATGCAACATAAATACTGGAAACATAGCTAAATAAAAAATTATTTCATCTGCAAATGTATTATGGCTTCTAACAATATGAACTAATGCATGTCGATCTCTCTCACGAATATCATACACAACATGTTCATATAAGAGAAATTTTGCATGAATGCTCAAGACAACCATCAATCTGAAAATAATCAACTACATATAACTGATACAGGGCTATGGAGAATCATAAACTCAAAAATTGTTCTCCTCAACCTCTAATAGCTCCTACAATGGCCAATGTTAGATAAATAAATAATCATGAAAAAAATTAGCAACCTCCAAAATCTCTTCCAGATTGCAAATCTGAGCTCCAACTCATAGTCAAATATTCCAACTCAGAAAATCACTAGGTTAATAAGTGATGATTTTACATTAATTTTTTTGGGAAACCAAGGATGCATCTTCCATGACATGGGTTTTGTGCAGAACATCCCAAATAAGTTTTTTGTTGAGAAATTTTACAAAAATTGGTCTGGATTGAGAGAAATATAAGGTTCTTCAAGGGAAATTTTCCCATATTTTTTGTTGTGGCAGGTTTGCAATTTTCCTCAATTGCACAATTAGATTCAATTTGTTTCCAGTTGAACGTTGATGAAAATATCTTTCTTTCCTTTCCTCCTTTTTCTTTTCTTTTTTAACTTCTCAAAAACTAATCATTAAATTTTTATATGTGTAGGTGATTTCTCATCATTTCACGCGTAGGAAAAATAAAATGAGAAGATTTAAAACATATCAAGCTCTTATTTAAAAATGATCAGCAAATAAACAATGTCAAATCTAATGAGGCCATTTGACAAAAAAATCTTTGAGGAGCTCTGCTTGAATTTATGCAATTTTTTAGTCAAGCTCCCCGTAAGGTCGAGCTGGCCTCAATTTTCTTCTTTCTGTTTCCTTCTCCAAACCTTGATGTACCACTTTCTATTCAAATCTTCTTCTAGTTTATTTTTCCTCCTCCAAATTCTTCTTTTATGATTATATCCCTTAAAATTTATAGGAAAGAAGCAATCTTTGGCTCTATGGCCTAATTTATCACAAATATAGCATCTAATGTGCCCATGAAATGGAGGAAATGACAAGTTTTTACAATGAATACCTTTATGCCCAAAATCATTACACATAAAACAATAGCCACGAAAGACATTTTTGTACCTAAAGAACAATGTGCCTGAATTTTTGACAACTAAAACACCTTGCATTTCTCATATCTTTCCTTGGCTCATTTTTGGGTTGTTGTCTTGGTATTCAATTTTAAAGGGGGTTTACTTTATTGTTGTTTAAACTTTCTAATTTGAGCTCTTCAACTATTGCCTCATTTGTTTTCTCTTAGCTCTTTTCTAATTATGATTCAAGTTTCTCACAATGACTTATTCAATTCTTAAGCTGGTTACCAATCTTCTCTTCAATTGTCTTTACTTTCTCCAACTGATTTTTCAAATCATAAATCTCTTCTTTGAAAGCATGCTCTCTCTCTTCAAGAATCTAAAAACGTTTCTTCAGATCTTTGTTCTCCATATTAAGATCTTCAATCAATCTTGCTTAAGCCTTATTTTTTACTTCAACGGTCACTATTCTTTTAATCTCTTCATCTTCATATTCCTACAATGGAAATACACCTTCCTCACTTCTTTAGGAATACAAACTTCTTCAATAACCCCAAAATCATCATCAGTAGAATGGAAAGGAAAATGTCCATGACTAAAAATACCATTGGCCATACCTTTTACCAATGGAATAGGTTCTTCAGGTTTTGCAACATTCTTGGATTGTTTGCAGCTCTTCTTTTTCTGGGATTTCTTCCTCTTATTTTTCACCATAGTCCCACAATGCTCTCTCAAGCGATCAAGCTTCACTGAGAGAACCCCGCTCTTATACCAATTGTTGGAAATGTATTCACTACTGAGAATGGGGTAAATTAGTAGTGAAAATTTATTTCAACTTTTAAATTCCTCTTCAATTACTGCAACACAATATTCATTTACCTATTAGTAGATTAAATCATATAAAAAAAAACATATTAGAACCATGTGAAATAACCAAAGAACCATGCACAAGAACACACAATATTTTTCTAGTGGAAAACCCTTCTCCTGGGTCAAAAACCACCCTTGTTGTTGTTGGGTTACTCAAATAATTATATTAATCATCAAGCAATTCATTTAGATAGAATATATATATGTGTGTGGGTGTGTGTGTGTGTGTGTGTGTGTGTGTGTGTGTGTGTGTGTGGATATTATCAGAGAGAACTATGATCCTCATCTACGACTCTACAAACACCCATCTGATCAACAAGTCTTGCCTAACACTCATTGGACTTATGAAGAAATTTGTCCTCTATACAGAATTTTCTAGAGCACCTACTCCACTCTTCTATTGACTCTTATTTCACAATATTTCACACTAGAGTCAATCTGAATTGCTCAAAACATCATAATAATATCGCCAAAACAAATTTACATAACTCACTCACTCAATCATTGAAAAAACCCATTAGCAACATATGCAACAAACATAAAATATAATATGATCAAAACTTGATAAGAAAACATGAAGGAAATGATGTACAATTCTTCTTACTCTTTTACCATTTTACTGCATAAGATGTTTGGTTGAAACATAATTTTGCTACCATCTTCTATCATTGTCATCTGCTGAAGATATTCTTCATAAATACCTACACAATATGCACACACCACTCTTCACTTACACTCTTCATATACAGTTTTAAATGGTCTCTGTGGGTATTTTACCATTCTTGTTGAGATCAATAAGATTATACAAAATCTTCCTACTGCTCGATATCTGATGAGATCTCAGTTTGTGGTGGTAATCACCAAATATAATAATGTACCTTGATTGTCTACCTCGAAGTGGAACAAATTTTCTATGTTGAGGAATCACTTGAAATGAAATCTTGTGATAGAGCAGGTCTCCTCCATGTCACAAGCCATTCATCCAGAATAGTTGATGCAGTATGTGATAGAGTAACGGGAGGATTGGCGAAAAATCCCTTTGATCACCATGAAAGCACCAACTATCAAGATGCGTGGAGCCCACTAATTCCCCCACGTGGGCTTAGAAAAGAAAGTCAAATCCTCTAAACTGTGAAGGTGCCACAACGAATAGTTATTTCATTTTACAATTGTGTTATTTTAATTTGAAGTTGAATTGGTTACATTCAAGACAATTAGTCTTCAAACTATTACTTAAAACCTTGTTTCCCATCATGGGGTGGTTGTTGACGGAAGTGTGAATTTTCTATTTTTTGTCAAACTTCCTGTACATGCTACAGAGTTTTTTTTACATCTCTGAAATCAATCCTAATGTTTTGAAGAAGCCTTGTCTGTTTGTTTTTCATTTATCTTTTCATCGCCAATTGCATAAACTAAATTAGAGGCTTGCCCTCTTTTAGGAGACAATACATTTGGTTTTTATGTTCTGATATATATATTATCAAATGTAGGACTAAATGAACTATGCTTGATATTATCATTGAAAGCTTGCCTTTGACTTAGCAATAATCAGTGTTCTACATTAGCAATTACGAAAGTGTTTTGTTATAATTTGTTTTGTTTAATAACACTATGTTTCAAAATCATAAAATTTTTCTATGCCTTTGTAGATTCTAGTTTCAATATTTATTATTGAATGCACCCATTTGCAAAGGATTAAAGGAGAACTTTAAGAATGTTTGTACTTGTTGCATATATCTTTATCTAATACTGAAAATGACTAGTATCTTTTAACTTTGTATTTTCTTTTTGATGTTCCTTTATCTTTCGACTCTCAAGTTGCCTTCTACCAATTTTTATGTTAGCTTCTTTGTATCGTTAGGATCTCATTTTATGAGATTGTTATTGAATTTAAGTTTTACCACACTTCTGTTAATACCATGATATACTACAAAGAATAATTATCTATATGTCACCTTGTTTTACTTTATTATTGAAAAGCATATGATTAATTATCAGGGTTACCCCTTGTGGTGCATTGGAGGTCAGTCATAGCACCTAAAGTGGGAGGACTTCTTAGTCCTCAATGAATGCGTATTCAAGTCATTCATATGTGGGGATGATTTGAACACAAACAGACTCGTTCGTTTTGAATACTAGACTAGAAATACATGCAATTGTTGCTTCTCTGAGTGATTCCTTTGATCCCTTCTTACACTCATGAGATTATTCCAACATCCAATTCAACTAATCTAAGTACTTCTTAAAATACATATAACTCTTAGGGAATTGTGAAATGGAGTAATGAAGATGAGATTAGGCTCAATAGAATCTTGAAAGGTCAATTATATGCAATTGTGAAGGCGTTGTAGGTGTAACTCTCATGATAGGTAGTGTAAGGGGAGATGGGAAGGATGGGTGCAAGAGGAGCAATTCACAATGCTCAAATAAAGTTCTATAGTTGTTCACTAAATGATAGGTCCTTGTGTGTAGAGTATTGCATGTTTGCATGCAATACCATGTTATATCAACCCATGTAGGTGGTAATTAGTCAATTTTCATAGGTGATAGATCAAAAGTAGGAAATGTCGAAGGTTATGGGAAGGTTGTGTAGTAGAGTAGTTAATTATGGTCTTGGATTGATCATTCCAATGTTGAGAACCAACACATTCTATAACACATACCCATTCATACTAGATCAATGCATTAATATTCTTCCATTATGCCTTGGGGACTCAATATAATGATCAACCATGACCCAATCAAATGTTTATGACCAAATTAGATCATTGAGGAATGATTCCACCAACTGGAAGTGACAATGTCAACATTAATTGCATCCACAATGCCTTTGGATACTTTTAGAAGATTGAATCAAAGTTTGAACAAATTGTAACATCTATTGCATCCACTATATTATCATTAGAGAAATTTAGAGGTCAAAAATGGGAATCAAACAAAAATGTATAAACAAAATCAACTTTATGTTGACGGTGATGGACCTGCCAACATGTTAGGGGATCTCCCCGGTAAGAAGTCCCAATTAGACCTCAGACCGTTTGGTGTAGGAGTCCCAACAGTGGATCGTACAGTAATGCCTTGACCGCGATTTTTCACAAAGGCAAGTAAGATAACTTTGTTGGTAGCAAGGGTGTGACAGTTGCAGTAAGCCAAGGAAGGTTCATGAGATGTTCTAACACACTGAGGGTGAGGTGAGTGCGCCCCTTGGAAACCTATAATAGTACTCATCTTGGAAGGGAACACATGACAAAAGATGCATCACAAGATGGAAAGCAAGTTAGCAAGAAATCCAAAGTGATGGTTAAACCAACAACACATTTCATAAAGATTCATACATACTCATACAAAATAGTCCATACATGCATGCATAAGAAAATAATACATATATCATTTAGAGTAAACCAGATAGCATTGAATACAATACAACATATGCATGAAAAGTGTTGGCTCTATTATATTAAGAAGTGTAAGTTCCAGTCATACAACACATCCATGTCCAACCACTAGTTCCAATAGTGGAATGTTATAGCCATAACCACCTGCTCCTCCAAAGATATGTATTAGCTCTACACAGTGGAGAAGCCAAGGCTCGTTACAATACTATCTAATATCTCTCTCAGATAGTATTATCGGAAGCTTGGCTGACCAATTGCATAAACTAAATTAGAGGCTTGCCCTCTTTTAGGAGACAATACATTTGGTTTTTATGTTCTGATATATATATTATCAAATGTAGGACTAAATGAACTATGCTTGATATTATCATTGAAAGCTTGCCTTTGACATAGCAATAATCAGTGTTCTACATTAGCAATTGCGAAAGTGTTTTGTTATAATTTGTTTTGTTTAATAACACTATGTTTCAAAATCATAAAAATTTTCTATGCCTTTGTAGATTCTAGTTTCAATATTTATTATTGAATGCACCCATTTGCAAAGGATTAAAGGAGAACTTTAAGAATGTTTGTACTTGTTGCATATATCTTTATCTAATACTGAAAATGACTAGTATCTTTTAACTTTGTATTTTCTTTTTGATGTTCCTTTATCTTTCGACTCTCAAGTTGCCTTCTACCAATTTTTATGTTAGCTTCTTTGTATCGTTAGGATCTCATTTTATGAGATTGTTATTGAATTTAAGTTTTACCACACTTCTGTTAATACCATGATATACTACAAAGAATAATTATCTATATGTCACCTTGTTTTACTTTATTATTGAAAAGCATATGATTAATTATCAGGGTTACCCCTTGTGGTGCATTGGAGGTCAGTCATAGCACCTAAAGTGGGAGGACTTCTTAGTCCTCAATGAATGCGTATTCAAGTCATTCATATGTGGGGATGATTTGAACACAAACAGACTCGTTCGTTTTGAATACTAGACTAGAAATACATGCAATTGTTGCTTCTCTGAGTGATTCCTTTGATCCCTTCTTACACTCATGAGATTATTCCAACATCCAATTCAACTAATCTAAGTACTTCTTAAAATACATATAACTCTTAGGGAATTGTGAAATGGAGTAATGAAGATGAGATTAGGCTCAATAGAATCTTGAAAGGTCAATTATATGCAATTGTGAAGGCGTTGTAGGTGTAACTCTCATGATAGGTAGTGTAAGGGGAGATGGGAAGGATGGGTGCAAGAGGAGCAATTCACAATGCTCAAATAAAGTTCTATAGTTGTTCACTAAATGATAGGTCCTTGTGTGTAGAGTATTGCATGTTTGCATGCAATACCATGTTATATCAACCCATGTAGGTGGTAATTAGTCAATTTTCATAGGTGATAGATCAAAAGTAGGAAATGTCGAAGGTTATGGGAAGGTTGTGTAGTAGAGTAGTTAATTATGGTCTTGGATTGATCATTCCAATGTTGAGAACCAACACATTCTATAACACATACCCATTCATACTAGATCAATGCATTAATATTCTTCCATTATGCCTTGGGGACTCAATATAATGATCAACCATGACCCAATCAAATGTTTATGACCAAATTAGATCATTGAGGAATGATTCCACCAACTGGAAGTGACAATGTCAACATTAATTGCATCCACAATGCCTTTGGATACTTTTAGAAGATTGAATCAAAGTTTGAACAAATTGTAACATCTATTGCATCCACTATATTATCATTAGAGAAATTTAGAGGTCAAAAATGGGAATCAAACAAAAATGTATAAACAAAATCAACTTTATGTTGACGGTGATGGACCTGCCAACATGTTAGGGGATCTCCCCGGTAAGAAGTCCCAATTAGACCTCAGACCGTTTGGTGTAGGAGTCCCAACAGTGGATCGTACAGTAATGCCTTGACCGCGATTTTTCACAAAGGCAAGTAAGATAACTTTGTTGGTAGCAAGGGTGTGACAGTTGCAGTAAGCCAAGGAAGGTTCATGAGATGTTCTAACACACTGAGGGTGAGGTGAGTGCGCCCCTTGGAAACCTATAATAGTACTCATCTTGGAAGGGAACACATGACAAAAGATGCATCACAAGATGGAAAGCAAGTTAGCAAGAAATCCAAAGTGATGGTTAAACCAACAACACATTTCATAAAGATTCATACATACTCATACAAAATAGTCCATACATGCATGCATAAGAAAATAATACATATATCATTTAGAGTAAACCAGATAGCATTGAATACAATACAACATATGCATGAAAAGTGTTGGCTCTATTATATTAAGAAGTGTAAGTTCCAGTCATACAACACATCCATGTCCAACCACTAGTTCCAATAGTGGAATGTTATAGCCATAACCACCTGCTCCTCCAAAGATATGTATTAGCTCTACACAGTGGAGAAGCCAAGGCTCGTTACAATACTATCTAATATCTCTCTCAGATAGTATTATCGGAAGCTTGGCTGACCAAAAATCCTATACAATGAGTTATGTGGGACTATTTATAGCAATTAGTGGGGTGACCCTTGACATTCCCCTTGGTGACAATTCAATGACCCCCATGACTCTTCATCTACTCTATGATTGTTACATCCAACTATTGACACTTGAATTACACTTGACATGACATTACATTACAATGCACATGTACCCATGTGAGAAAAAATGGCTTGAGAAAGCCATGCTAGACATCACTCTGACTTAGACAACCATGGAAGTCCAACTCCTCAACATCTTTGCGATGATCAACAGTAACATATTGATGCCAAGATTGGTAGTCCTTGATGGTATCTGTGTGCTCCAAGGTGACATCTTTCTAGAACCTAACTCTTGCCTCCATAGCATCTGGGTACACTGCTCGAGCTCCTCTGTCCAACTCATATGTAAGCATGAGCATCATTTTCTTCAATGCGGCTAGACTAGCAACATACTTGTGCATGATGTCTGCACTAATGGGCAAGTCTAGGCTGCTAGCAATGTGCATCAACTCGTCGAAGTATGAGTCAAGCTCTAGTCATATCTGTGTCTTTGTCTTCGCCTGGGTGAGAGTCCCAACAAATGGGATCGCATGTGCGCACACCACAACATCCATACTCTTGAACACACATGCATGGGAAGCCCGTATACTAGTGATGAGTTTTGGGATCTCTTCATAGTTTTGGATCTAACTCTAGATACGTGCCTTCAGCTCAACCGCACTGACCTTCATCATCTTACTCAAGTGAAGTGGGTCTTCCTTGTATCACATTTTCCATGTTTGCATGTAATCAACAACAGCATGCAAGTTCGTCAAGATACATGCTCTTCTAGCACAACATTCTTTCCATCCATTGAGTGGATGACTACCTTATGCACGATGCCAAACTTGGAGTACAATGCTCGCATAAATGTGTCGAGGGACAATTATCCATATAGTATTTCCTTCTTCAATTTATCTCAGACAGACGCTGTCACCAACTCTCCTCCTTGCTTGGTTGGTTGCAGTTCCTTAGCCATTCGCTCATTCTCAGCTATCAAAAAGTGAACAATTCAGCTAGTGACTTCAACATATACTCTAGTTTCATCGGCCAAGGCTGTTGGATTTTTGCACACATCAGACATGATCACTCGTTCCTCAACTTGCATAGGAGATGTATGATCATCCAGAGTTGACATTCTATGATACTGCACAACTCTATGTTGAGACTCGTCGAATGAGATGTTGTGCACCTCTTCTTCCGGTTGATCTCCAAGGATCTCAGTGCCTTCTTCATCACTTGAAACTTGTTCATCATCTGGATGCGGTGAAGCAGGTAAGTCAACCTCTTGGTGATGAGGCATAAGGTCGATGTTCTGTTCTGATTCCCATTGATCCATATTTGTATCCAAATGTTGAAGTGCTTGTTCTATCTCATGAGTGAAGTCATGCTCCTATGATGGTTCACCTCGTTTGCCTAATTCCATATGTTCAGATGAATCCACTACCTATACGGGTGTTATTTCATCTGTATTCACAGGGTTCGCCCCCTAATATACCTGTTGTTGCCAAGCTTCCCTCTCTTGTTTGTGCAGCTCTTGTTCCATCCGGATCAGCTCATGCAAATCCTTCTATGCTTCTTCCACTCTTCTCTTATGCCTCTAACTTGCACGATTCACTTGTCATGATGTTGCCTCTTCTCCTCTATAACCACAGCTGCTTTCTCCATGATTCGATCTGCTCGGAACTTGCAGCTTTTCTCTTCCTCCATGCGATCGACAATCTTCCTCTAGCCCTTGTCACACATTGGTATGCTTGCCTCTGCTACCACTGCTTCTAGTGCTGGTGCTCTCCAGGATGTTGCTTCACGTTTCTTCGCTAATCATTCCACAGCAAATCCAACCTGTTCATTGGGTCAAGAGAAACTGTAGAAATATCTCCATGGGTCCTCCTCGGCCCAATGAAATGCCCTGTGGATCCAGTTGAACTATACTCTCGTGCAGTGATCCTTCACAATACAATGTGGGTCATACGAATTGTAGCTTCGGAGGTAGAATGGATACTTCTTCATCAGTTCTACTTCGAAAACCTCTTTCTTGATACTCTAGATCTCATATAACCCAATCCGTAGTGGAAGAGCGGGCCAAGGTGCCTTCCTCTTCTGGTGCAATCTAGTTGTTAATCTTATTGAGATGTGATATGCCACTTCCTGCATGATGAGTATGTCTAGGGAAAACTTCGGTAGAACATGTGGAGGCTTCTTCGCACTGAACGCTTGTATGAAGGTGTTGAATGGTGAGGCATACCAATCAGAAATGTCTATAAGTGCCTCTATTGCTTCCTTAGAGATGAAGGGTGGATCCTATTTGAATATCATCATGTAGACTAGGGTGACAAAAATGATCGGACAACCGTATGATTACTCCTCTGAAGCTGCATTTGGACCACAACTTACAATATGTGTTCACAATAGTTTTTGTCAATGACCATTCCCACTCCAAGCCCGGGAACTCCTATCTAAGATGAAGGTGGACATGTAGATCTCTGCTTGCATACCTTCGAGTGACTGTCAAGACTTCGTTACCTATTCCTTCAGCTGATAAGCCAACATGCCAGACCAGTTACATGATTTACCCTCTCTGACCAGTTGGTCCAGCGCAATAACCCAGCTCTGTGGGAAGGTTTTCGTGCTTTCTTGGCCACATAGTCGACATGAAAATATCACCAAGTATTGATACGCATTCTGTAGTATCTTCGTCTTGTAGATTTGGTTGGGTGTCATCTTGAATCTAGCTGGATCCTTTACCCAATTCTTCAAAATGTCTTTGGACTTGGCACTACTGTTGGGTAAGATAAAAGGAGTCTCCATGATAGTCACAAGCTTTGACATCTGATACATCTCATCATAATCCTGTGCCCAGAAGCTGGCAATATTTGTCCTGCTGACACCGCTCAGAGTCATTGTCTCAGGATTAGTGTGCGAGATGATCCAGTGTATCATGTCCGCACATGGGAATGTGGGGTATCTACATGCAATCCGGTACAAGCCGGACTTGTGAATGTTCACATAAACCTAACAGTCTTCATGTTCTTCGACAAAAGAGCTTGCAAATGCTTCGTTGACCTCTTCTCATTTCAGGTTGATGTCCTTGTCTAGAAACAGTTTGGTATCTTCATAGATCGATAGACATGTGGACACCTGTTGAACTGCTACTCCAGTTGCACTTCTATCAGTGTCCTTTGATCCTTCTCTCTTGGAGGCCATTGATCCTGTACTACAAGAGGCAGATGAACACTTGAAATATTTGGAGACTAAGAAACATGCATGGCAAGAAACCTTTCAACGAAAACCAAAGAAAATTTGGGGAATGACTTAACACATACTTGGGGAATGATAGGCAAAGATTGCGCAATTTTTTCTAGGAGGTTGGATGACTAGCTACCACAAATACGCAAAAGGAAGTTTGGGTTGTCTGGGAGGCAAGACTAGCTACTGGATTTGCACAATGCACAATCCAGGCTGACTGTTGACTACTAGGGTTGTGCAATGTGCAATTCCAACTGGCAATGACTACATGCTCAGGGACTGCATTGCACAATTGTCTAGGCCAGCAATCACTGTCCCTCAGAAATGCACAAAACAGTCCTGGAGGATAGTGTCTGGGTAGAAATGTGCATTTCTGGAGAGGAAGATAGAGCCTTCCTTCTCCAAATCACACAATGTTGTCTAGGTGAGGCAAAGTCTGGGCCAAGGCTGCCCAAACCCGCCGACGGGCAATTGAAAGAAAATCTGAAATTGAATGCATGGTGACACTAAGTGAAATAAGAAGTGATTGATCATGCTTGAAAACATCAAATCAAAGATTCATTGAACAGATCAACATGCATGTGGGTGAAGCGAGTCGCCAAATCAATGACTGTTCATTCAAAATAGTTTCATGCATGCGACAACAGTGAGATAGCAATGAAAACTGAAACGGTGCTAGTACAAGTTATTATGCATGTAAATGATAGAAAATGTTCAAATAAATCAATCAAACAACACTCACACAAGCGAAAATAGAAAAAGTGACAGAAATGCTGAAAAAGACAAGTTGAGACCACTTACCCATGAAAAGCTGAATCGGATGTGACGAAGAGTCCTGGATGTGTTGTGGGATTTCAGAGCTCCAAGATCGATGTTAAATAATGATCCCTGACCCATCGAATAATAAGTTTGAGTTCATGATTTGCATGCCACAAATCGAGGAAAAAGCGACACTTGGAGGAAAGTTTCTAAAACGAACCTTACATGTAACCTCCAACTGCTAAAAATAGCTCCCTAAATTATGGGATGATTTTTTCATGTTTCCTTTTGCTATTCTGAGAAAAATCCAGCCATGCATGCAAGTTAGTTTTCCTTGGTCTCGAGGGGAATTTGTAAACCAAACTGCACATGCATGAGACTGCTCAACTGTTGGGATGAAATGTGCATTTCTAGCTAGGAGTTGGGCAACCTACCCAGGAGATTTGCACAATTTCTGGGTAGAGGAGCTGATTTTTGCCCATGATTGCACAATTCGTAGGCTGAGCAGGCCTACTGGGAAGGATTGCACAGTTTTCTAGGTAAAGACTTTCTGATAGGATTGCACAATTTTGGAGCCCAACAGGTTGCTAGACAAAATTGCACAATTTCTAGAGGGAAGGCTGGTTTCCCTTCAGAATTGTGCAATTTCATGGGGAGTTGCTCAGCCTGCAGTTGGACCAAGGCTGAGTGATCAACCTGTGAGGGAAATGTATCAAGCTTTGATCAATAGGCTGTCTTTGTGCATGAAAAGTAGTGAAGTACACAGCAAGACAAGGTGTTGTGAAAGGTTGGTAGGGAGGCTCCAAACCGAAGCTAAGGAAAAATTTTGGATGGTGGTTTTAGCTACTACAACACTTTATAAGAACCAATATGAATTAAGATGATGATTTAAACCATGGGGGATGATTCACCATTTTTGGATTAAAAAAGTACAAATATTTAAAAAATTAAAAA
>APFE031665109.1:36473-60575 GCA_000404065.3 Pinus taeda
AATAATAAAAAAAAAAACTATTTTTTCAACTCGTATTTTAAACTTAACTCCCTACGATTTTACTCAAATATGGAGCGGAATTACTCATTGGATGCGGACTTTAATTCCTCGTCCAATGAGTACCCATGTTTCATACTTTTGATGGACCTTTCTACACTAAAAATGAGAAATACATGAAAAATGTGATTGCAAGCACATTTTTTATGTATTTATCATTTTTTGTGTAGCTAGGTTAATCAAGATTCGAAAGTATGCAACATGTGTACTCCTTGGATGAGGAATTAAATTAGTCATCCAACAAGTGCTCCTGATCGAAATTTAAGTAAAATAGTAGGGAGATAAGTTCAGAATCTGAGTTGAAAAAGGTAATTTTTTCTTTTATCTCTCTCAAAGTTGATGATGTAATCTAACCTTATTTTATTATTTCCACTATTATTTATAATATTCCTTAGGAGGCCCATTTTAGACCTAAAAATTTCTCTAATAACTATGAATAATACTTCAATTGGGTCACATTGTCACCAATATTCAAATCCACCGACAATTAACATTTAGATACAATTTTTTTGCATTATAATAATGTCCACGCGAACTAGCTTTTTCACAATGCCTCTAGAACAACAACGCTCTTTAGAAATCAATGAAACTTTGTAACTAGATCAAATCAGTTAAATGTGATTGGATCAAGTGTTATGTTTTTATCATTTAAAAAATAACACCCAACCCTTAATGTGTACATGCCACTAGAATGAATCGAATCATTTACTAGATTGATCACCTAAACGCATGGACCAAACACCATTATCAATTGAATTAGCCATAACGAAATAAATGCACCACTTCGAGCAAATAAATGACTCATTAAAATCTCCAGAGCACATCAACACAACTCATCACCAATATTTCTTCGACCACATCCTTCTATAATCAAATCATGAGCAATCTTGAACATATAAATTTTTGAATTTATTTCCATCGCATTTTCCTTTTTCCTCAAACCATGAGTGCATAGGAGTACAGCCACCAACTATACTATATGCATTCGAATATTACAACTATAACAACAAGGAAATAATTCTGATTTCTAAAGTTGTAGTGAGCATATTAAGCTAGAAAAAACTCTACATTCTTACACGCAGGGTCAGAAAAGAGCTTTCAAACAGAGATCACAAATTTAATTCAATCAAATAGAGCATCAACTCACTATTATTTCTCTAGATGGAGGGAATACTATTTATGCTACTTAAATCACTTATGGACCAATATATTCAAAGATAAGAAATAAACCATTCATGGCTAAGGTGATGTTACTTCTACTATCTGAATTAGGGGTAAACATATTTGAAATTCAAACCTATATTTCCTTATGTTGCTCCCCCTGACCTCATGCACCTTTTGGTTAAGAGTTGTGGTGGTCAAACTTAACCTCTAGTAGGCTATTAGGTTTTGTAATAACCAAGCCACTAGGAGAAAAAGGGGTTCCATTCTTTCAAAGTGCATTTGTTCCATAGTTGAGAAAAATAGCCATGAGAGAGAAGAGATAGAGCACACATAGAAGATTTGTGAATAGTAGTATCCCATAGGCCCTATGCCATACTTCTTTGTACTCATACAATTTATATTTAGGAAAAGAGAACATAGCATTCTCACCTTCTAGCTGGGTTATTCTCCCAAAAGGGTTTCCCAAGGTCATATCTTATGTCAAATGTGTGTGTGAGTTTTTATTTCATTTTAGACTTTTGTAACAGATATCACATTACTCTTGGCCATTCCACAGCCTATTACCCTCAAAGTAAATGGACTTGTAGAATCCTCAAACAAAAGCCTTGTTAATATCATCACGAAACTCCTAGAAGACAATAAGAAGACTTGGAACAAAAAGTTGGTTAATGCCTTATGGGCAAACAGACTCACTACCAAAAATTCCATTGGTACATCTCCTTATCAACTAGTATATGGAATGGATGTTGTTTTCCATCCTCTTCAGGAGTATGAGTGATGAAAATGATTCAAGAGCTGTAGGTAGAATGCAATGATATCCAAAGGAGGATAAACTAGACAATACATTCACAGCAAACTAGGAAAGAATTCTATGTCAAATCCCAAGTGATCCAAGATAAAATCAAAAATATTTTTGACAAGAAAACCAAAGCTGATGATTTTGACATAGGTGAAAAAGTACTCAAATTGGATTCTAGAAGAGAAAAAAAGGGTTAACATGGTAAATTTGATTTCCTATGGCAAGGCCCTTACATCATTTATGGTTACAGAGGTAACAATGCATTTTTCTTGAAATAATGAGATGGAACAGATCTACCAGGTAGACCGATCAATGGTAGAATGTTGAAGCATTACTTATCCCCAGATTAACATTAGTTCAGTTGTTTATTTTACTCATTGTACATAACATTGCAATGTTTAGACTGGACTGGATGATTATCTCTTGAGGTTGAAGCCTGAAGAGAAGGCCCTAAGCTTTAAAAGCTGTATCATCATATATATGAATAAAGCAGATCATAGAAAAGAAGCTACAAGGCCAACCATTGTCAAAGTTTCAAAGGCTATTGATCTTAAAGTTCTTGACATTTCACTAGTAAATTACATCCCCATGTGGAGCCACTATTAGGGTCCTATAATAATAGGATTCATAATTTTGAATTGGCTATGATTAGTCTTGTAATATTATACATACTTTTTCTTTCTGCAAAATGTTTTCCTATATTAAAAATAAAAAAATGTAAAGAGGGTAAGTCCTAAAAGAAAAATCAAAGGACTAAAAGAAAAGGACCAAAAAAAAAAATATGAACCCCACCAAAAGGAGATAAAAAAATAGATTTTGAAAGTGATGCAAATTCAAATGCGACTACTTTTTACTTTGCCTTGCAAAATAAGACTGTGTGCAACTTGTCAAAAATGCCACAATCCATGATGGTCAAATAGTTTAATCTTGATTCATTCATGCTTTAAATTTCATGTTGATAGATAGAGAATAAAGATCTATCCAAACTGTTTAATCTTGGTCGATCAGTAGTTCGATAGAGAATAATAATGGGCTCATCGGTTTAATCTAAGCCATTGGAAGTTATAAGGTTAGAATTAGATAGTTTTCTTATCAAAGAAAAAGAAATAAAGGGTTTGAAATCTCAAATGCACCCAATAGATGAAGACAAAATGCTAGGGTAAATAAAGGGTAGGTAAAAGAAAGAGGCGTTGGAATGCACAAGGTTGCTAGCTCAAAATCACCTTCATCATTCTTGATTCTATGTTTCATGAGCAGGAAGAATTATCAAAGAGAGAGGTCATTCACTCAAGCTCATTCACTAATTTCCTCTCATTTCACTAAACCCCTTACATGTATAAATTATTAATTTCCCTTCATTACCCCTTCATTACTTTTCATTCCCTAATGTTTTTCCCCTCTTGGTTCCAAAGGACCCTTCCCTCTTCATTTCCCCTTGTAGAAATATACATACTCCTTCATTTTACTTTACCCCCTATTTCATCTCATTTTCCCTTATAAACCACTAAAACCCCCTTATCCTAAGTTTGAAAGGTTAAATATATCAGGCCCCATTGAAAACCCTCCCTGATACCCTTTTAACTCAACCCTTATATTATTCTAACCTACAGTCCCACTTCATATATTTAACCCACCGCACCATGTATAACCCATGGTCCCCACCTTTTATTAACCCATCACATATATTAAATCTTGTAATTATTTTTTAATTAATTACATTTCATTGTAATTAAACCCGACCCCACTCAGCCCTCACAAATCCGCTGCATGATAGCCCTCTGATCACCCACTTCTAGATCCAACAACCCATACCCATATCGCGCACTCCCATCATCTAACTGTTAAAGTCTCAAAAGAACGTGAGATTCGTGGTTTTTCCTGATCCCCTTTTTTCTACATGGCATCCCCACGTTGTATCGTGTGCTCTCAAAAAATTCCACCCCCATTATGAAGAATTTGGTATCTACGGATAAATACTAATTCCCTAGATAACTAGCCATATCTACAACAATAGTTTAAAGAACTTTAACATTTGTCTATAAACAATATATAGGACAAAGAGAATGAGAGGACCTACTTGTACTTTCTCTCTCCTCTTGTGTCATTTGTATCGCACCTACAACTCTTTCCCATACTTAACACGCTTGAGAAGCACTTGTAAAAATCAACAAAAGACAAAGAACCAATCAAAGCAAAAGATCCATTGATTACAAGTAAATGGAATCAGATACATTCACACATATAAGCATCACATATTAAGATAAGCATATGGAAAAAAGTGCAAATACTTTATTGAATACAAGTAAGAATTACAACCATGAAGCCTGATTCGAAGTCACTTCTCCAGCTTTGGTTCCATCCACATCACATTATAAGCATAACATTCCGGAAGCATAACGACACTTACAATAGTCTAAATTATCAAACTAACATTATCTCCTTATAATTCATCAAAGTCCAGCCCCTTGATCACTTAGATGAGTGCTCAATTTATAGGAAGATGGAGGAGGTTTTGTCATCAATGAGGGTATTGAATGGCCTTCCATACTTAGAATTAGTTCCATCGAGGAAGGGATGAGAGGATAGGATGTATCTTAACTCATTCCTCATCCATTTTCGAGCTCATAGGAGATGATAAGTGTGGGAATCTTCTAGAAGTCTCTAGAAGATAAGAATATTACCCAAAGCCTATGTGAATTTCACTCAAACTCGCCCAGTGCAGGTCAAAGAGGGCCTAAGTGCTCTGCAGAGCACCCTAGCATGGCCTTAACTACTCTGCACTACAACCTTACATAGGCCTACCTATGCTCCTCCCTCTAGAGGTCATTTCAGGATGTTATCAGGCAATGAAACTGTCTGGGAAGGAGGCATTCAGAATGTTGACTTGTTTAGGGCATGTAACAGCTGAAATTAGGGTTTGTTGAGCCTTAAAACACTGGTCTGGATGATGGGAGTGATGTAACCAAATGGATCTGTAACAATTACCCCCTAAAGCATGAAGTCGAAAATGTAATGTCAAGTGAAATGGTTTATGATGTGGTGAGGAGGTTCCAAACTAGTTGGTGACTTGCGTCAATTACAATACATAGTATCATGATATTTTTTATTTTTTCTCATGAACTTCTGAGGAAAGGCATACCCATGCTCAGCATATAAACTTTCATTACAAGTACATAGACAATCGTCTACATATATAGACCCATGATTGGAATGAACATCAATGTAAAGCCATTGTACGAATGATTTGGTACATTTCCTAAAATCGCAGCCCGAATGGATGAAACTAGATCTGGGGTCTTCTATATTGTTCAATCGTTCACTCAAGTACAAGTCTAACCATGTGAATATGTGATCTAAAGTTGAACATGGGAAGACACCATCTGAGTACCAGCCAATGATGTAAGTCGTTAATAGACGCGAGAGAAATCACCGACGATGATAATGATCCTCAAGGTATTGCAATACATTCAGCATGGTCTGAATGTATGTTTTGATGTTGAACACCATACAAAGTTTTTTACTCGAAGGCCAATGATGTCAACCTATTGCCGGAAGAAAGAAATGTTCCATTGATGTGTGTGAGCCTCAAGGTACTGGAAGGGTGTTTCTAAGTCAACTTCTTGGATAATGAGCTGATGTCGACAGGAAGCGACTCGTCGCAGGAGGGCCTTGGTGTGTCCCACATCAATGACACGAAACGAGTGTAATAATTTTGGAGATGGAATTTGACTAACAACACAAGGTTTGGGAATGGCGGTGATGAAAATGAAGGTTTATGGTATTGCAAAGGATGAATTTTGACTAAATTACTTCTCTTGAACATGTCAGCGACACTGAAATGAATTGGTAGAATTGACCCAAAACAAGGTGATGGATGGTATGATAAACCAACAGTATGATAACCATCAAGATTATAACCCAACCCAAATAGTCACGGTGTTGAAGTGAAAGTGTCATGTTCAAGAGCGACCTACTACCAAAATTGATTTACCCCTTTTTCCATTTTCCCCAGTCATTGTTGACCAGTACCTCTTTATTTTTATCAAGCTTGAGGAGGATAACATATACTTGTATACCTCCACCCTTCAGGTGAATCCATCTCTATGTGATGTTTTAATGAGTCTAGTGAAGGTGAAACTCGGTCTTGTCATGATAGACAAGTTTGTCACTATTTGATGTTTTAACGAGTTTAATGACAAAGATAACTCAGTCCTTTTCATGTTTATAGAGTTTGAAAAGGGACGAAAATAAAACCCCACAAGTTCGTTTTTGTAGATTTGTCTCTCAAGCCCAAAAAAGCGTAAAACAATACGAGAGATAACCTATTGACCATGTTCGGTCAACGTATTCCTTTTTCGTAAATAATTTATCTCAGCACGGAAAAGGGTTAAACTTATACTGAGTAGATGTCATTTCCAATCCATTAATGAGCTAGAAAGGGAAAGCGCTCGGAAATCTTTTCATATTTCTAGAGTCTGAAAATAGCTTAAAGAGGACTCCACTTAGAGGAACGAGTGGTGTCTAGGATAGCAACTAGTTCCGTTGATGTTGGAACTTCTCAAAACATGGTTATTTATGTGAAGAAGCTGGCTAATAAGACCACTCATTGCAACTGTTCCTCAAAAAGGGTAAAACAACCAAGTGAAAGCATGTGATCAACCAAGAAGATAGTGATGATGGAAGGAGAAAAACCAAGGCTCATCTGGTGGAAGAGACTGATAGAATGGCAATCACAAAGGTTAAAATGGAAAGGGGTTCACTTTTACACAAGCTTTAAATGAAAAACTATTCTTGGATTCAGTTTCATTTTTAGACAAGCTTGAAACAAAGAACTATGCTTGAATTTAGTTTCATTTTTACACAAGCTTGAAACAAAAACTATGCTTGGATTTAGTTTCATCTTTACACAATCTTGAATCGAAAAGCTATGCTTAGAATTGGTTTACATGCACCTTTACACAAGCTTGAACCGAAAAACTATGCTTAGAATTAGTTTACATGCCCCCAACATGATGACTTGATTCTAGTTGCATGCCCCTCAAGCTTTGTTGTATTCACCTAAGTAGACTACTCATGGTTATCAGGTGGATGGAATGAAGGTTCATTTACGAGATCAAGTGAAAGACTCGACTGGGATTTTACGAGATATACTCAAAGACTCGACTTAGAACTTTGCTCTAAGGGACCTTTTTTCATTTTTTAATGAGCTTGACACAAGACAAGGAACTATGCTTAAATTCCTTATTTCATTTTTTAATGAGCTTGACACAAGACAAGGAACTATGCTCATATTCCTTGTTTCATTTTTTAATGAGGTTGACATAAGACCAGGAACTATCCTCATATTCCTTGTTTCATTTCTTAACGAGCATGACACAAGACCAGGAACAATCATCATAGCCTTTGTTTCAATTTTTAATGGGGTTAACACAAGTCCAGGAACTAACGTCATATCCTTGGTTTCATTTTTTAACGAGGTTGGCACAAGACAAGGAACTATCCTCATATCCTTGGTTTCATTTTTTAATGAGGTTGACACAAGATAAGGAACTATCGTCATACCCTTGGTTTCATTTTTTAACGAGGTTGACACAAGACAAGGAACTATCCTCATATCCTTGGTTTCATTTTTTTAACGAGGTTGACACAAGAAAAGGAACTATCCTCATGGGAGTTGTTTCATTTTTTAAATGAGGTTGACACAGTAAAAGAACTATACTCATTTTCCTCGATCACGACTCATAATAGGTCATGAATTCCAAGAGGTTCTCATTACATGGGAGAACAATGCTTTGGAAGGGATCCGTAACAATGAATCCACTAGAGAGGTATGGTTCCAATGCCCTGAGTACATAATGTATAACATCACTGAATTGATTGTCAGTTGATGTAGGCATGGAACAAGTTTCCAAATAATTAACCTATGGCAAGGATGATACCATTGGTACAAAAGGACCATTTAGGGAAGATTGTTGACTAGAAGCCTTATTTGGACTGGGAAATGAAAGTTGGTCAATGGTGACAATTCTACCTTCATGCGGGAAACAAATCACATGAAAGAGTGTTGAAACAATAGCTCCCATGTCATAAATATAGTCATTCCCACGAAGTAAATTGTAATCTAAAGGGCCTGGGACTACCATCACATTCGGATAAACGATTTTTCTTCCCAAAGTAATAGGCAACTGGGGAAGGATCCCTAATGTTTGACTAGTTACTCTATTAAAAGCCAATAGATTTTGGGTAACATGCACAAGTGGTGGCGAACCGAGCGCTTTCCAAGTAGTGGAGGAAAGGATACTCACAGATGCACCTTCATCTATCATAGTGCTAGATACAATCATATTACAAACCTGTACTATGATCTGGAAAGGCACATAAGAAGGAAGATGGAATCCTACCAGTCGATTCCAATCAAAGGAAGTGACCAGACTACTTGGAGGGGGTACTGTAAGAACGAGAGAATTATCCGCGTGAGTTATGAGAGAAGGATGATTTGACTCCTATCTTGATGGAATAGGAGGATTGCCCCTAAGCTGATTGGAATCTAAAGAAACGAGAAGAACCTGAGTGGTGTCATATTGACTCTCTTCGGGAAAGGTACGATAATTGAAGGTGAAATCGGGTCAACTATTTCCTCTACCTGTGATGGGTCAGGTATAGACTCATTGGATTCACATTCAGAGAGAGCGGGTTCCACCGATGGTTGATTTAGGTCAGTCACTTTATCAACTAGTGAAGGATTAAGGGAGAGTCTCCTGTAACCAAATGGAGGTCATTGCGGAGAAGAAAGACGGTTATCCAACACTTTTTGGGCTTCATCCAGATAGGGACAAAGGTGAATGGGGTGATTCCCTTCACATAACCTAGAGGGAAACTTAACTTTACCCTTCTTTCCATGAACTTTACTACCACTAGTTGATGGTGTGTCACTAGCATGATCTCAAGAAGTTGATGACACAAGATGATGTGAACAAGAAGACCATTCTTCTAAGATCTGAGGAATATCAGGACAATTTCGAAGAAGATGGTCTCTCGTACAAAGTTTGCATGGATATCAAACTTTGTGAGGCTTATCAAACAGTTTCTCATCAGAAGGTGCATTCAAAGCAATAGTTGCTTGGTTGCCCCTCTGCTGAATTTGCTTCTTCTTCTTCTTCTTCCCTTTCTTCTTCTTCTTAGCCACCTAGTTACTAGTACCAAAACTTTCACCAAGTGAAGAGGAAGAAGGGGAGGAAGAAACAACTGAGGAAGAAGGCAAAGGGTTAACTTTAGGATCAACTTGAGTTTGCTTTTGTCTAGTTGGAGGAGTACTCAATTGCGAATAAATCACGACATTTTGAACCAAGGAGGTTGAAAACAACCATACTGGCAAGCCAATGGTAAATCTTGGAAGGGATAATGTAGCCATATAAGGAGCACCAATATTTCCAAAAGGAGGAAAAGGACTAGGATTCCCATCAAAAGGAATTGCTTGATCGGTTGACTTCGGATTTTTCACCATATGTCTCAACCTAAGATCAACTAAGGATCGAGCATGGTGTTATGGGGAAATCTAGTGTCCATTCAGAGCTGCTAGTCCCACTAAGACGGGTAGCTATCTTAGAAGAAAACAAACTAAAGTTACTTTTGTTTTCCTTTATGAGAAGTAGATAGGAGAGAAGCAGAGTACCAACCTCAGTCTTTTGCTTGGCTCCTTGCTTGTTTACTCTCCCCTTTGACAGATCTTTGCCGCTCCTTCCTTGCTTGTCCCGCTTCAAAGAGAACCTGTAAAGTCAAAGCAGCATAATACCTTCAAAGTACAGAGATCTACAATCATAAACAATATAGGACCAGGTATATATTTACTGCAAAAATGCATATATCATCAAACATACAAGAATATGGAGGGAAACTTAAATAGCTTTATTGATAGAAAGAGTAGAAGAGAGGATTACAACCCATTGATCTGACCCAGCGTCATCCTCCCAGCATGAAAGCCCTTCTTCACCTCATGAAAAGCTTAGATCACCCAACACTATGATGTTCCACCAAAAAACCAACAACACTTCCTTACAAAATACAAGATTCCAGCCTCTGGATCTCTGGGATGAGGGATCCATATATAGATGTTTGCAGGGGGTGAGTCAGCTTCTGGGATTTTGATTAGTGTCCTCTCTCGGATAGTTCTTAGCTCCACTTGGAGATTCATGATCTCTTACTCATCCCTGGGTGAATTCAGAGAGGCAAGTGTCACAGGAGAAGCTTCTGTAAGATTCGATGATCATCCACCTTGAAAACTATCTCTGCCATTTGTCTACTCTCACCCATTTCACCCTACAGAAGGGCTCTTCAGTATGCATCACACTTTTTGCATGTGGCAGGTGAGATGCATTGCACCCTTAGCACTGCGCAGTCTGTATGGTCCATTTTTGACCAGTTTTGAGCAATTTTCCATGGAGAACTTCTGGGAGATGATGTAATCAGCTGACCTTGTTCCTTTAGGGTGTGAAACAACACTTTTAGGGACTCATAAGCCCTTGGTTTATGGACATATATGATTGGGGTTATAGTGCCCAAATATGTCTATAACAGTTGCCCCTAAAGCATGAGGTCATAAATCTTTTGATGTCGGGTGAAATGCTTTATCATGAGGATCCGAGGGTTTTCGAACTGGAAGGTGACCTGTAACAAGATACAACACAATACATTATCTTCATAATATTTTCATGATCTAGCTGAGGCGGGCATTCCCATGCTCAGCTTTATAAATTAATTTTCATGTACATAGGAAAGACAACCGTCTGTGTGGCAGACTGATGATTCTGATAGAGCCATAAACCTTTGATTTGGATGATCATCTATGCAACAATGATGTACATTTGATGTCTTTATTTTCCTGAATATATCGCAGCCCGGATGGATGAAACTAGATCCGGGGTCTTCAAACTCATTCAATCTTCACCCAAAGTACAATTCGATCCATGTGAAAAGATGTTCTAGGGTCGAACATGGAAAGACATCGCCTAATTACCAGCCAATGACATAAGTTGTTAATAGGCGCGAGAGGAATCACCGATAATTATGATGACCCTCAAGGTACTACAGTACAATTCACATGGTGTGAAAATGGGATTGGCGTCGAACACCACGCAAAATCGTTTGGTCGAAGGCCATTGATGTAAACCTGTCGCCGGAAGTGAGAAACTTGCCATTGAGGCATGCAAGCTTCAAAGTACTTAAAGGGTTGTTCCTAGGTCAACTTCTTGGATAATGAGCTGGTGTCGACAAGAAGTGACCCGTCATAGGAGGGCATTAATGAATCCCACATCTACGACATGGAACAGAGCAAATGATTTTTGTGGAGGTGAAAACAATCTGATGATACAGGGTTCAGGGTGGCGGTCATGAGAGAATGAAGCATGAAGGTATTGCAGCAAGCTGGGTTGGTGAATCCTTTGAGTGACTTTTCTTGAACATATTGGTGACACTGAAATGGATCAGTAGTGTTAACCCCAAAAATGGATGGTACGGTGGACCAATGGTGATATGACTGGTGAATGGAAAAACCCAATCCGACTCAATCATGGTGATGGAGTGAAAGTGTCATGTTCAAGAGCGACTTGCTACCAATAAAGTTTCTTCAAGTTTTCTTCCCAATTTTTCCCCAGTCATTGCTGACTAGTACCTCTTTATTTTTGTCAAGCTTGAGGAGGATAACATATGCTTGTTCTATAATTTTCCCTTCGGGCAAACCCGTCGCTATGTTTTAACAAGCCTAGAGACAGTGAATCTTGTTCTTGTCTGCATGGACAAGTTTGTCGCTATTGGTTTTAACGAGTTTACAGACAAAGATAACTCGGTCCTCTTCAATTTTAGTCAGACTGAAAAGGGAAAAAAGGAAACTCCAGTAATCCTTTTTCGTCATAAAATCCCTTAAGTCCGAAAAAGTAATAATGCGAAAGGGATGAATTTTCGATAGTTTTAATGATCTGAACAAGACAAGCGCTCGATATTTTTGTGTACTGATCCCTCAGGTCCAAAAAGATTAAAATCTAGAGGAGGGATAGCACTTATGATCGTTTTAACGAGCTAGAGAGGCCAATTGCTCAACAATATTTTCATATTTTACGAGTCAGATGAAAAGAGCTTAAAGGAGACTCGTTTTTTGAGGAACGAGTGATATTTTCGGCTAGCAGCTGGTTCCAGGTAAGGTTTGGAACTTTCCAATCATGGCAGTGTCAAGAGGATGGCTAATAGAATCACTCATCGCAGTTGTTCCTCAAAAGGGTAAACAATCAAATGGAGGCGTATGATCAGCTAAAACAGAGTGGAAGTGATGGTAAGAACACGACCAAGGCTCAAAAGCTGATGATGATGCATTCGCAATGGTTATTTACCAAAGGTGGTTTCATTTTTTAATAAGCTTAAACTCCAATGGAACATTTTCTCATTGCTAGGTTTAATTTTTAAAGAGCTTGAACTTTGCATAAAACTGCTCGTGCCAGTCGTATAATAAGGATGTCTCATCGATAGGTTCAATTTTTAGGGAGCTTGCACCGTTCGAAACTTTGCTCCGGATCCTTTCTTTATGTAAGTTAGGAGTGACCAATCCTACGAGTTTAAAGGGGTAAGAACCTACAAACTAAGGAAATAAATCACTTTCATGCAAAAAGGTTTGCATGCCCCCAGGTATAATGAAGTAGAGTTTCCAGGTTACCTTTCAATTTGTAGACAAAACATTTTCTCTATCGGGAAAGGCCCACCTTCTGACGGAGGTATCTTATTCTAATTTAATCCCATTTTCCTAAATGGATGGGTGTGTTAGACTAGTCATATTCCTATGCAGACACTCACCTTATCACTGAGGTTTTCCTGCCAAAGCAGACCAGGGTGCATGCCCTGTAGGTTTCAGCCACAATCACCGAATCACTCGCGCTCATCAGGTGGACAGACTGGAGACTGATGAGACATTCCTTGTATAAAAGGACCAGTTAGGGATGGCATTTGAGTATTAGCTATGTGTGAGCCAGGGAATGAAAGCTGGTCTACGAGCTAGACCACTCTACCTTCATTCGGAAGACACATTACTCGAAAGAGTGAGGAGACGATGTCTCCCATGCTATAAATGTAGTCGCGCCCAAGGAGTAGATTGTAATCTAAAGGTCCTTGGACTACCATTATGTTCAAGTAGACGATTTTCCTTCTCAAAGTTATAGGAAAACTTGGAAGGATCCCTAACGGTCAACTGGTTCCTTTGTCGAAGCCTTTTAGATTTCACATCTCAGGTAGAAGCGATGGCAAACCAAGCGCTTTCCAAGCAGTTGAGGAAAGGATACTCACAAAAGCCCCTTCATCTATGATGGTACCGACCATGACCATTCTATAAGCTTGTACAATGATTTGGAATGGTATATTAGATGATAGACGTGGTCTACCTAGTAGATTCCAGTCAAAGGAAACGACTAGGTTGCTTGGAGGTGGGACCGAATAAACGGCCGGATACAACTCTGACGAACTTCCTTCTTGCGGTAAAGGAATAAGTAGATTTCCCCCATGTTCATCGAAGTCTGTGTTTATGAAAAGAATTTGAACGGTGTCGTTATCATTCTCTTCGGTGACTGTATCATCTGAAGACAAGACTGGGTCGACTGCCATCTCGACCTGTTGACTTTGGTCCAGTGTGGACTCAGAGGGTTTATCTTCAACGATAGATGCTTCGACTGACCACGAAGGTGTGTCAGTTAGTTTTTCAACTAGTGATGGACTCGGCAAGAGTTTCTCGTATCTAGGAGGAAGCCGTAGTGGTGAAGCAGCATGGTTATCCAAGACTCTTTTAGCTTCATCCAGGTAGGGACAACGATGGATGGCATGATCACCCTCACACAGTCTACAAGGAAATTTATATTTTCCTTTTTGTCCAGTGACTTTGCTTTCACTAGTTGATGGTGTACTTTCAACATGATCGTCAGAGGTTGAGGACACTGGATTGTGCAAGCAGGGAGACCAGTCCCTTAAGATCTATGGGATGCAAGGACAATCTCGATGATAGTGATCCCCTTTGCAAATGACACATGGAGATTTAGGTTTGGAAGGTGCAGTGTGCGGATTTTCGCTAGATGATGCATGGTTGTCCCTTTTTGCCTTTGGCTCCTTCTTCTTCTTCTCCTTCTCCTTCCCTTTCTTCTTCTTCTCAGTTACTTGGTTTTTAGCTTTACCAACTTCACCAAGCGAAGAGGAAGGAGGAGAGGGAGAAATAGATGAAGTAGAAGGTTGGTGGGTAAATCTAGTGTCATCTAGTTGCTGATTTGATTGCTCAGGAATCACGGTGCTTTGAACGAAAAAGGTCGAGAAGAGCCATACTGGCAAGCTGATTGTTAGTCCTGGAAGGGACAATGTGGCCATATGAGGTGCACCAACGTCTCCCCAAGAGAAGAAAGGACTAGGATTTCCCCCAAGGGGAAATCCTTGGTTGGTGGACTCCATTTTCTCAACCTAAGACCAATGAGGGAACAGTGATGTTATTCTGATTAAAATAAACTTTATGACGCTTTGAAAAAACTTGCTTTTTCAATTTTTAAGAGTCGAGAAAAAGCTAAAGATGACTCTAGTCGCCTTTGATTTTTAATAAGCCTGAAGTGACAAGTGCTCAGATGGACCTTTTCCTTTAAGGAGTTTAAAAAGGAACGAAAGAGACTACTCTATAAATCTAGATAGAGGGATTACCAAACCAATCGCAAAACTGCAGAATACTTTTTACGGTATGACAATCAATCTTCTTGAATGTTGTGTACAGTGCATTGCGATCGATAGGGCGGCAAACACGGCTTCCTAAGGATAAAGGATATAGCCTATTGTGGTCTCCCAATATATACTCGACAGTATGTGGGAGCACAATTCCGTATTGGCACTTGTCGTCTCAAAGAGGAGGAATCACCCAACCTACAACGAAAGCGATAGTTACCAGGATTTACGACGCCGGAATACGTCTCTAGCCTAGACTTCTAAATGTTGTGCGTTAGGTTCCAAAGCGTTTTTATGTTCATTGAATTTATTTTACAGTTGATCTTTCTTAAGAAGTTTTCCTTTAAGGTTCACCGCATGATGTAGATATACAATTCCTAAAATGCAATCTAAGATGATAAATAGTCATTTACTCTTCTTTTTGCAATGAAAATCCTATCTACTAAGGAAAGAGAAGCGAGATTCTTTCAACATAGAGTAGAGAGCACACACTAAATGCATTGTCCTAAATCAAAATCAACAAGCAGTCTAAATTCAAATGCACATGCATGTATTTGTTTTCCGCTTTCTTAATGTGTGAATGACAAAAAAAATGCTAAGTACAAATTTGAATTATCTTTTCAAAGTGATAGTACTACAATTTTCTCTTCAAAAGACGAAAGGAAGGCTATGAAGACACTTTGCGATTTTGAATTGAAAATTGCTTTCGACACTTGAAAAACTATTAATTCAAATCAAATACAAGAGTAATAGTGTAATCGACCATCAAAAAGGGTAGGATTCTTTTCTTTGACTGAAAAAAACACTTGCGACACTACCAAATCAAAAGATGACAATTCAACTAAGCTACTTCTTTGTAAAGTAGAACTGTAAATGGCGAACAATACATAAAAACATTCACAATTCTTTGCACAATGGAGGCTGAATAATGAAAAGGAAGGGGGTTTTCACAGTGGTATACTAATCACAGACATCAAAAATCCTTAATAAATCTAAAGAGAGTGAAGAAAAAACCAAAATCTGGAGGCAGACAAAGTCTTCTGATCATCGCACCTATAATATAGGGAAACAGTGATGCATCTCACCTACTACACATGGGAGGTGCGATGCATCCAGATTGCCAAGAGGAGAAGGTGCGATGGTCTAGGGACGAGACTTCAACTTCGTTTTTGGTCACAGTTTGCAGCTTAGTTCAGGGATTTACGCTGAGCTAATGATAGTCATTAAATACAAATCATAGGGTTGATCTAAAGAGGTTACGTGAGCCACCACTAGGGCAATTAGGATGTTTGCAAATCAATTTTTCAGTTTATAAACAAAACCCGGAGATAGACTGAACCAGCATTGATCTACTTTGCACTTGCATAGAAAATGCAATTCGAAGGCTAGTGAGATTAACTTCAGGCTCCTTTTGTAGTTTATAAAGCAAACAAATATAAACAAGCAAACAAGCTATTCTATTCCCAGTGGAGAATCCATTTTGTTATGGGGAAATCTAGTGCCCATTCAACGCTGCTAGTCCCACTAAGACGGGTAGCTATCTTAGAAACAAACAAACTAAAGTTACTTTCGTTTTCCTTTATGAGAAGTAGATAGGAGAGAAGTAGAGTACCAACCTCAGTATTTCGCTTGGCTCCTTACTTGTTTCCTCTCCCCTCTGATAGATCTTTGCCACTCCTTCCTTGCGCGTCCCGCTTCAAAGAGCACCTGTAAAGTCAAAGCAGCATAATACCTTCAAAGTACAGAGCTCTACAATCATAAACAATATAGGACCAGATATATATTGACCACAAAAATGCATATATCATCAAAAATACAAGAATGTGGAGGAAAACTTAAATAGCTTTATTGATAGAAAGAGTAGAAGAGAGGATTGCAACCCGTTGATCTGACCCAACGTCATCCTCCCAGCATGAAAGCCCTTCTTCACCTCATGAAAAGCTTATATCACCCAAAACTATGATGTTCCACCAAGAAACCAACAGTACTTCCTTACAAAATACAAGATTCCAGCCTCTGGATCTCTGGGATGAGGGATCCATATATAGATGTTTGCAGGGGGGTGAGTCAGCTTCTGGGATTTTGATTAGTGTCCTCTCTCTAATAGTTCTTAGTTCCACTTGGAGATTCATGATCTCTTACTCATCCCTGCGTGAATTCAAAGAGGCAAGTGTCACGGGAGAAGCTTCTGGAAGATTCCATGATCATCCACCTTACAAACTATATCTACCATTTGTCTACTCTCACCCATCACACCCTACAGAAGGGCTCTTCAGTATGCATCACACTTTTTGCATGTGGCAGGTGAGATGCATCACACCCTTAGCACTGAGTAGTCTGTATGGTCCAGTTTTGACCAGTTCTGAGTAGTTTTCCATGGAGAACTTCTGCGAGGTGATGTAATCAGCTGACCTTGTTCCTTCAGGGTGTGAAACAACACTTTTAGGGACTCATAAGCCCTTGGTTTATGGACATATATGATTGGGGTTGCAGTGCCCAAATATGTCTATAACACATGGAGGATGTTATCCACGATAAATTAATTTTATTTTAATCAAAATAACATAACAAAACAAAAGAGGGATGATCTAGGAAAAAGGATTACCAAGCAACCGTGAACTGCAAAATACCTCCTGGTGAACCGAGAAGTACGCGAAGGAAATCTCCCCGAATGATATGTTCGGTGTATCACAGTGCATAAGGTGGCCAAATCGATTACCTAAGGATGGATAGCAACCTAGTGTTGTTCTCCCATATATACCCAAAAGTATGTGGAGGCCTGACCCATACTAGCGTTGTCTAATGCAAAACCGCACAATGAGAGCATTCCCATATACTTTACGTACTGTAACACTACCCTACATACCCGAAGGTACATGGACGAGTTACAATATATTCACATACGTGGAATGAGGTACCACACTCATGATGTATTGTAGATAGGTTAGCGACAGCTGCTATGTTTTACAACGTCGAAACACGTCTCTAGCCTAGAACCTCTAAATGTTTTCCGTTAAGTGACAAAGCTCCATTAGGTTAATTCAAATAAATTTTAGGTCGATATTCTTAATAATTTGCCTTTCAAGGTTCACCACATGACGTATGTTTGCAATTCCTAGAATGCAACTAATATGATAAGCATTCTTTTCATTCAATTTTAACAATGAAAACCTTAGCTAGTAGGGATAGAGCAATCAGATTTACAAAGAGCAAAGAGCACATCTATTGCAATTTCCCTAGCTATTCATTTCAAGCATTCACAAACTACAATATTAACGATGCACGTTTTTCTTTTCAATTTCTTTAATGTTAAGATGAACAAAAGGAAACTAATGCACATATAATCAATCAACCTCTTTGCAAGAATGAATACTTTATGATAGTTCCTTTTCGAAATAAATGAAGACTTTTACGACACTTTCTTTTGAACAAAGATTAATCGACTATAATCTAACTTTGGCAATGAAATGATAATGATAAAGAAATCATTTAAGAAACATTAATCAATCAAGCCAAAGTAGGGCTGGAAAGAGGAAATACAAATTGATTTCAGAGATACTACAATCATTGATCTTTCAACAAGCATAAACATAAGGAAATTTAGAGAAAAACCCCAATCCAAAGGTGAAAATTTTCCCTAAGGTGGATCAGCACAGGTCAAAGAGGGCCTAACTGCACTACAGAGCATTGTCTCTCACTCAAGGGTGCTCTGTAGAGCACTATCCCTTGACCAAGCCTACGTTGATTCCTGAGAGGCCACTAAAGAGTCATCTAACCTCAATTTTTTAACCAAAAAACAGTTCAACAAGGCTAAAATACAATCAATGAAAGGAAGTAAGATCTGCTATAGTGTCTTAGGATTGAATAAGCTACTTGGAACGATGATTGTTCCCCAGTATCCTCACCAATTTGTTATGAATAATTTGGTATCGATGGATAAATACTAATTCCCTAGACAAGCAGGCATATCTAGAAGAATAGTTTAAAGCACTTTAACCTTTTTCTATAAACAACAAATAAGACAAAGAGAATGAGAGGACCTACTTGTACTTTCACTTTCCTCTTGTCTCCTTTGTATTAGTCCTATGGCTCCTTTCCGAACTTAACACGCTTGAGAGTACCTGTAAACATCAAAAAAAAGATAAAGAACCAATCAAAGAAAAAGATATATTGATTACAAGTGGAATCAGATACATTCACACATATAAGCATCACATATCAAGATAAGCATATGGAAAAAGGTGCAAATATTTGATTGAATAGAAGGAAGAATTACAACCAAGAATCCTGATTCGAAGTCACTTCTCTAGGTTTGGTTCCATCCACATCACATCATAAGCATAACATTCTGGCAGCATAACGACACTTACAATAGTCTCAATTCTCAAACTAACATTATCTCCTTACAATTCATCAAATTCCAATCCCTTGATCACTTAGATGAATGCTCAATTTATAGGAAGATGGAGGAGGTTTTGTCATCAATGAGGGTATTGACTGGCCTTCCACACTTAGAATTAGTTCCATGGAGGAGGGGATGAGAGTATAGGAGGTATCTTAACTCATTCCTCATCCATTTTTGAGCTCATAGGAGATGATAAGTGTGGGAATCTTCTAGAAGGCTCCAGAAGATAAGAATATTCCCCAAACCCTATGTGAATTTCGCTCAAACTTGCCCAGCGCAGGTCAAAGAGGGCCTAAGTGCTCTATAGAGCACCTTGGCATGGACTTAACTGCTCTGTAGTGCACCCTTACATGGGCCTACCTATGCTCGTCCCTCTAGAGGTAAATTTAGGATGTTCTCAAGCCATGAAACTGTCTAGGGAGGCATTCAGAAGGTTTACTTGTTTAGGGCATGTAGCAACTGAAATTAGGGTTTGATGAGCCCTAAAACAATGATCTGGATGATGGGAGTGATGTGCCTAAATGGTTATGTAATAGTTACCCTCTAAAGCATGAAGTTGAAAATGTAATGTCGACTGAAATGCTTTATGATATGATGAGGAGTTTTCGAAGTGGTTGGTGACTTGCATCAATCACAATACATCATATCATGATATTTTGATTTTTTCTCATGAATTGTTGAGGGAAGGCATACCCATGATGAACCTTTAAGAGATGCCACGCTAAAGTACAACATAATGGAAAAACAAGCACTAGATTTATTGAAGGCTATTAAAGATTTCAAAATGTACATCTTGTATTCATGCATCATTGCTTATGTTCCAAATTCAATAGTAAAGGACATTCTGACACAGAATGGTCTTCAACGAAAGAGAGGAAAATGGATTGCCACTATTTTGGAATATGACATGAAATAAAGCCTACAAAACTTGCAGCAAACCAGAGAAGAAGTCTATGTCAAATCACAAGTGATCCAGGATAAAATCAAAAAGATTTTTGACAAAAAGACCAAAGCTGATGATTTTTATATAGGTGATAAAGTTATGAAATGGGATTCTAGAAGAGAAGATAAGAGAAAACATGGAAAATTTGATTTTTTGTGGCAAGGCCCTATTATCATTTATGGCTACAGAGCTAACAATGCATTTTTCTTGAGAGAGTTAGATGGAACAGATCTACGAGGTGGACCTATCAATGGTAGAATGTTGAAGCATTACTTATCCGCATATTAAAAATAGTTCACTTTACTTTACTCATTGTATATAACATTGCAGTGTTTAGATTGGATTGGATGGTAATTTTTTGAAGTTGAAGCCCAGAGAGAAGGCCCTGAGCTTTGAAGGGTTCACCATCATAAGTATGAATAAAGAAGAATCACAGAAGAACAGTTTACAAGTTAATTTCAATCACAATTTCAAAGGCTATTGATCTTAAAGTTCTTGACATTTCACCAGGAAATTCCATCCCCATGTGGAGCCACTGTTAGGGTCCTATAATAATAGGATTCATAATTTTGAATTGGCTATGGTTAGTCTTGTAATATTGTGCATACTTTTTCTTTCTGCAAAATGTTTTCCATCTTAAAAATTAAAAAATGTAAAGAGGGTATGTCCTAAAAGAATCATCAAAGGAAAAAAAGAAAAAGAAAAAGATCATAAAAGTGAAAAATGTGAACCCCAAAAAGAAATAAATAAGATCATGAAAGTGTGCAAATTCAAATGCCACTACTTTTTACTTTACTATGCAAAATAAGATTTTGTGCAACTTGTAAGAAATGCCACAATCCATGATGGTCAAATAGCTTAATCTTGACTCATTGATGCTTTAAATTTCATGTTAATAGATATAGAATAAAGATCTATCCAAACTGTTTAACCTTGGCAGATCAATAGTTAGGTAGAGAATAAAAATGAGCTTATCAGTTTAATCTGAGCCATTGGAAGTTATAAGGTTAGAATTAGATAGTTTGCTTGTCAAAAGAAAAATAAATAAAGGGTCAGCAAGCTCAAATGCACCCAATGAAATTGAAGAAAAAATGTTAAGATAAAAAAAGGCTAGGTAGAAGAAAGGTTTCAAATGCATAAGGTTGTTGAGTCAAAAGCACATTTATCATGCTTAATCCCATGTTTCATGTGCGGGAGGATTTATGACAAAGAAATGATATTCACAAGCTTGTATAACTAATTTCCCTTCATTTCGCTATTCCCCCACATTCGTTTTTACTAATTTCTCCATTATCCCTTTATTTCTTATAGAATACCCTTTTTCCCTTCATTTTGACCTTTACTCCTTGGTTTCACACATTTCCCTACTAATTACTCTTCAAAAATCATCCTCCATTGCCAAAGTTCCCTTCCCTAGTGTGAAACCCATTCCCCATTGCAAATATTACTTTCCCCCCTTATTAATTTCCCTATTCCCTTCAAAACCCACAAAACCCCTTTATCCTAAGCTTTTATGCCCCCGCTTTATCTAATTAACTCCCTCGCTTCATATTTCCCCGACAAACCTTTTTAACCCACCAACCCTTGGTGCGGTTAAAAAACCCCGCCACATAACCCCTCGTCCCACTTTACTAACCCGCTGCTTATGTTAAAAAACCTGAATTTATTGGTTAATTAATTACATTTCTATGTAATTAAACATTCGGCCCCAAAAATCCCTTTCCCGATTCGCTCTGTGCATCTTAACCATGCGATAGCCATCCTATGTTCTACCCCCAGATCTGATGATGTACAGTCATGTCGCGCAGGTTCACCGTCCGACCGATAACAGCCCGAGAGCACACAAGATTCGCGGTTTTCCCTGGGCACTGTTCTGCTATGTGGCAGCCCCAGGGTAGATCTCATACTCTCAAAAAATACCGCCTACCCTCCAAAAGTTGTGTGATGGCCCAGAAAATGACCTCCCTGCCCAGACCAAAAACTCCCCACTGTTCATTTATATTTTCCACACCAAAATGTGGTCATTACTCGTTAAAAGGCTGAAAAACCCCAATTTTCTCTTTTTTCTTGTTTTTTAGTGCAACTGCTACTAACCTATTTGTGACAACCTGAACCTGAAACGACCAAATTGACCACCGTTTGCTTCCTGAAGAAGCTTTAGATACCCAATTGAAGCAACCAGTTGATAGTTGAAGCCACTGTACCCTCTGCATTTACCACCAAACCCAGTTTGCAGGCTAGACCATCGATTTCCAGGTATTCTTGGGAAAAACCAGAATGGCCCTTCAATTTGAAAATGCACAATTTAGTTTAAATGGTTAATTAAATGAATTAATTAAAGAAGCTTTCCTTAATTGAAAAGAAGCCTGTTAGACACCCTAAAGCCTATTTACAAACTATAATTACCCTCTCACTCTACCAAAAGCTTATGAACCTCACTTTTAAAACCCTTCAAAGCCTAATTCAAATCTCTAAACCCAATTATGGCTTCCCAAACCTCTCTGGACATGAGACCTCTGCAAACCCCTCACCTGGACAGTGACCACCTTGCATTAGCAGATAGAGACTTCCAAATAAAAGACACTGCTTCCCCAACCTACCTTCTAAAGCTCCACTGCTGGAGTAAGGACAAATTCTTGAACCAAAATGATGACATTCACCTTTGAGAGTCTAACTTGCCCAAATATTTGTGTCCGGAAGTACACCCATTCACAGACATCATCCACTTCTATCATTCTTGCTACATTCCTAACCAAAGAGCCATTGTCAACCCTGACCAGTAAGTATTGTTTACCATCAATACAGAATCCATTAACCAAATGTTGTAGGTCCAACCAAGCACTAATCAGACCCCATTGTCTATTGGAGAATTGCTAGACATTTATACCAAGTTAGACCTTCCTAGAATAGCCAAAATTTCCCAAACTTTCATCATAGAGGACTGTCATAATCCTACAAATTGTCCCCCTTATGCTGCCACCAATTTTTCTAAGAGAGGCAGACAAATTATTACCATACTCTCTTGCATCTTAGGATACACCACAAATGAGCATGTGGATGAGGTTGTCCTTGCTTTCCTCTCCATACTTAGCCCAAGCAAGCCTCCTGCTGTAATTTAGAACTATGCTCAGTTCATTGCAAACGAGATGCATGAATAGTTCACCAGGCTACCAACTGAAAGAGTATTCAAGTACTCATCTGTATTACTTCACATGTTGTATTATCAATCAGATAAATTCCCTATCAGCATCCAGAAGTTGGATACCAAAGGAAATCCAAGGTTAGTTATTTATTGGACACCATTGATCTAGAAGTACTCCACTATATTCACTTGCAAGAACATCATTGATTTATTTGTCCATCCAGTCATGAATATGCTAGCCAGTAGCCCTCAGCCTAGAATTAGCTAAGAGATCAAAAGGGTGTTATAGTTGGAAAAGTATAGTAAGGTGGGAGATTGGTATCTGTACCAGAACCACACATAAATAAGAATTTATGGATGCCAACTTGCCCCTTACAAACTTCCCAAGTACCTCCCCATGAGGATATTTGCACTAGAATACTTTAGGTAGATTATCAATTTTGATGAAGTCAACTTCCTAACAGCTAGGAAGAAAACCAATTCAAAATTAAAAATCAATTGGACCCCTTCATTTGTAACACCAGAGAAGTTGGACCAAAGGCTGATAAGATTTTGCAGAAAATGAAGTTCAAAAATAGTTTTATGTGGTAATATGACCCTCTTGGAGTCATAAATAAACTGAGGATCAAGGTCAAATTGGGACCTTTCATCCATCATCCCAGACCTGACATTGAGAGGATTTCCAACCAATCAGAATGGTTAGAAAACATCCTAATTGACATGGACAGTACTGTAGTGGATGTAGAAAATACATCGATTAATGTAGAAAGACATATTTATGAAAGTTCCCTCCTGCAGGTTCCAAAACCAGGAGAACCAATGAATATTCCTCCTATTTTACAGACTCCAACAAATGAAGATAGGAACCC
>APFE031665113.1:0-13324 GCA_000404065.3 Pinus taeda
ATTAGAGTAAGCTATGCTAGGCTAGGCTAGAGTAGGCGAGCATAGGGTAAGCTAAGCTAGCTTAGGTTGTTAGGATAAAATAAACTAAGCTATGTTAGGCTAGAGTAGACTAGGCTAGTCTAGGCTAGGCTAGTTTAGGATGGAGTAGGCTAAATTAGGCTAAAATAGGTTAGGCTAGGCTAAAGGAGGTTAAAACAGACTAGGCTAGGATACGCTAAAGTAGCTTAGGAAAGAGTAGACTAGGCTAGAGTAGGCTAGGGTAGGCTAAGCTATAGCAGGCTAGGATAAGATAGGATAAAGTAGACTAAGGTAGGCTAGGCTAGGCTAGGTTAAACTAGGCTAGTAGGCTAGAGTAGATAGGGCTAGGCAAGACTAATCTTTAGTAGGTTAGGCGAGGATAGTATAAAGTAGGCTAAGGTAGGCTAGGCAAGGCTAGGCTAAAATAGATTAGTCTAGGCAAGAGTAAGCTAGTGGGATAGAGTATCCTAAACTAGGCTAGGCTAGAATAGTCTAGGCTAGAGTAGGATAGAGTAGGCTAAGCGTGTCTAAGGTAGGATAGTGTAGGCTAAGCCACGTCTAAAGTAGGATAGAGTAGGCTAAGCTAGGCTAAGTAGGATAAAGTAGGCTAGGCTAGGCTAACCTAGGAAAATGCAGGCTAGGCTAACCTAGGCAAATGTAAGCTAGGCTAAAGTAGGTTAGGCTACGATAGAGTAGGCTAGGATAGAGTAGTCTAGGCTAGTTTAAGCTAGAGTAGACAAGGATAGGCTAGGCTAGAGTAAGCTAAGCTAGGCTAGACTAGAGTAAGCTAGAATAGGCTAGACTAGGCTAGGCTAGAGTAGGCTATGCTAGATTAGGTAGTGATTGAATAGGCTAAGGTGCGCTAGGCTAGGATGGAGTAGGTTAGGATAGGCTAGTAAAGAGTAGGCTTAATAGGCTAGGCTAGGCTAAACTAGGGAAGAGTAGGCTTAGATAGGCTAGGAAAGAGTAGGCTAGGGTATGCTAAGCTATGCTAAGCTAGGCTAGGCTAGACTAGGATAGAGTTTTCTAGGCTAGTCTAGGCTACATTTAGGTATGTTAGAGTAGCATAGGCTAGGGAAGGCCAAGCTAGGCTATGTTATTCTAGGATAGAGTAGGATAGGATAAGATATGATAGGATAGGCTAGGCTAGAGTAGGATAGAGTTGGTTAGGCTAGTCCATAATAGGGTAGATTGAGCTAGGCTATTGTAGCTTAGAGTGGGCTAGGATAGGATGGGTTAAGCTAGGATAGAGTAGGTTAGGATTGGATAGAGTAGGCTAGGCATGACTAGGCTAGAGTAGACAAGGCTAGGTTAGGCTAGTGTACGATAGTAAGTTAGGCTAGGATATATGAGATTAGGCTATACAAGGCATGAGTAGGCTAGGCTAGACAAGGCCAGACTACGGATGGCTAGGGTTGGCTACGCTAATGTAGGGCAACCTAGGCTAGGCTAGTCTAGGATAAGCTATAATAGGCTAAGTTAGGCTAGGCTAGTCTACCTTAGGCTAGATTAGGCTAGGTTAGAGTAGGCTAAGCTATGGTAAGCTAGAGTAGGCTAAGCTATGTTAGGCTAGAGTAGGCTAGGCTAGACTAGAGTAGCCTAGAGTAGGCTAGGCTAGACTAGACAAGGCTAGAATAGTCAAGGCTAGGTAAGGCTAGGCTAGGCTAGCATAGGCTAGCATAGACTAGGCTAGGCTAGGCTAGAGTAGGCTAGGCTAGATTAGGTTAGGATTTAATAAGCTAGGGTAGGCTAGGATAGGATAGAGTAGGTTAGGTTAGGCTAGGTTAGGTTGGGTTAGGAAAGGAAAGTGTAGGCTTAGTTAGGCTAGGAAAGAGTAGGGTAGGCTAGGCTAGGTTCTGCTAGAGTAGGATAGAGTTGGCTAGGCTAGGCTAGAGTAGGATAGAGTTGGCTAGGCTAGTCTAAGTTAGGATAAAGTAGATTAGAGTAGCTTAGGCAAGGAAAGGCTAGGCTAGGCTAAGCTATGATAGGATAGAGTAGACTAGGATAACATAGGATAGGCTAGGCTAAGAGTAGGATAGAGTTGGCTAGGTTAGTCTAGAATAGGCTAGAGTAAGTCAGGGTAATGTAGCTTACAGTAGGCTAGGATAGGATGGGTTATGCTAGCCTATGATAGCATAGGCTAAGCTTGAGTAGGCTAGAGGAAACATGGCCAGGGTAGGCTAGAGTAGGATTGTAGGCTAGGCAAGGCTAGGTTAGGTTAGGTAAAGCTAGGGTAGCAAAGGATAGGCTGGTTCAAGATAGAGTAGGTAAGGATGGGAAAGAGTAGGGTTAGTTAGGCTAGGAAAGAGTAGGCTAGGTTAGGTTGGGTTAGGCTGGCATAGGATATAGTTGGCTAGGCTAGGCTAGGCTAGTCTAGAGTAGGATAGAGTTGGCTAGGCTAGTCTAGGCTAGGCTAAAGTAGGTTAGAGTATCCTACGCTAGGAAAGGCTAGGCTAGGCTAAGCTATTATAGGATAGAGTAGGCTAGGATAGCATAGGATAGGCTAGGCTAAGCTAGAGTATGATAGAGTTGGCTAGGTTAGTTTAGAATAGGTTAGAGTAAGCTAGGCTAATGTACCTTTGAGTAGCTTAGGATAGGCTGGGTTAGGCTAGCCTAGGATAGAGTAGGCTAGGCTTGAGTAGGCTAGAGGAAACATGGCTAGGCTAGGCTAGGCTAGGCAAGGCTTGAGTAAGGTAGGCTAGAATAGAATAGGGTAGGCAAGGCTAGGCTAGGGGACACTGGCCACAGAATATTTAACATATCTATATGCTAAAATAGTTTTCATATTATAAAAACAAGAACATAGTCCCACAATATACATTTGAGTCACCACCATAATAAAAAGTACATAAATCTACATTATAAATGGGAGCAAGTATTACAAATGGTAGCTTTATGAGTATACCAACAACATTCTAGTAGATTTCACATTTTCAGGCCAAGGAAATAGCATTCTTAATCAATATTGTCCCATAATACCTCACACTTACCTCTTTGTGTGTTCTGGTTTCTCTACGAAAATAACCCCCAGAAAGCCCTGAATGTAGTTATTTCAAAAGTTTTTTAGAATCTTCCCATTCCAAACAACGAAGAAAAACTCCACCAATTTTGTTTTCTGAAAAGGATGTTATTCATTACATTGAAAGGAGTTTATTTGAGTCTTAATTATTTTATTTTCCTCACATCTAAATAATGAGTAGTGTCATGCGTTGGGAAGATATTGATATCAATATACCATGAGTAATAATTATCTAGAACACATGAAATTTCATTCTAAGTTAAAAATAATTCATCACTTGAATATAAATCATTGTCATGTGCATAAATAAAATCAACAAATATCTTACAAATACCTTTTCCTCTAACAATTTGGGATGGTTTTATCTCAATGTCATATTGCTGGAGACTTATCCCCCTTCAAAAGCATAACTCATAAACGTGATAGGGATTTCATCATTTTGACTGTTCTTTTGGGTTATAACAACAAAATATGCACTATCAGATGCTAGCATCTGCATAGTGAAGTTGTTAGCAAAATTAGGACTTATTTATCAAGCCACAAAAATCAATGTCCATTTCCCTCTAGATGTTGACACTAGAATTAATTAGCCCAAAATTAATCATCATATAATAAATAGTGCTCCATATATTTTTAAAGGTAATCTTATGCTAATCTACATGATAGACCATAACCTAGTTGTAAACTAAAAATTTTTCCAATAAAAATAACATATCAGAGCCAGAGACGTGTTGTAAAATCTACTCCATGGGCGAAACATGATAGTTTTCCTCATCTTAGGATTTATTAAGATTGAAAGAATGGACGCAAAGTTGAATATCACTATTTTTATTTCTTACAAGAACTAGATTTTCTAACCACTGAGTGTGTTAGATAGTAAATATTATCCTAGCTGCTAGACATCTATATAATTCGCTTTTAAAAGAAGGTTCAAGTTTGGGATTCAATCTTCTAACTTTCTATTGAAAAGGAGTTGTTTAAGGTTTCATTGCAATCACATTTTGCGTTACATTTTGGTTAAAGTATTTAAATCATCATAAGTCCAAGTGAACACATGTTTTTATTCCTTAAACGTAGGATGAAATATGACATTTCATTTTTAAAACAGTCAACCCTTAATTTTATATTTTTTGGATTGCCTTTACTTCATAAATTGATAGTTTTATATGGCATAGAGGAAATATTTGTTTTAGAATTCGCAGCCACTATAAAGTTTTCATGGAGATCATAAAAATTCTCTAATTGGAAAATACATTTTAAACCCTAAGCATTTTATAGCATTTTAGCAAGCGTTTTGTAACCTTTTTTTAAGTGTCTATTAAAAGCTTTTATTAAAATTTTATAAACCTTAAGCCTTAAACCCTAAACCCTAAGCATTTTATAACATTTTAAACACTAACACCTAAACCCTAATCATTCTCTAACATTATAATATAAAACCCTTAAGGAGAAATCAAATTACCTTGTAAATGCCCCTAGTCACCAAGTAAACAGGGAGCAAATTCCAACACAAATGTAACCAAGGACAAGGCTTAATGTAGAATGAGAGAAATAGAGAATTTTTTTACTGAATACAAAAAAAATTAGTTTAATATGTGAGTTATGTTAGATTAACAGATCTATTATCGAACCTTGGAATTTAAATTGAGATATAGTGCAGATTACAATGAGTACCAAAGAAAAAGGATTTAAAGAAGCATTATATATTGTTTCAAAGAGGTAAGTAAATACAAGAAACTATATCCATACAAATATATTAGTGAAATGCGAATGAAATACCTCTTCTTTAAGAGAGAAGGATGAACACTACTATTTATAACCAAGTTTTCCACGAAAATATCTAGCTGTGAGGAAAACACATGGCAAGTTTTGAATTGATAAAGGCTGGAATTGATAACTTGGATAACAATGTTGGTTTTGAACATTGCCAAGGTAGAAAATGTAGGATGAGGAAAATAGATTGGTATATAATGGAATAACCCTTACTTATAGTAGTAAGTTTAAATGTTTCTTGCTTGTAATTTACTTGGAGTGAAGGGAACCTGGAAAAAGGTAAATAGGAACAAAGGTGATTATAGTGAGTAGAGACAATATAGGGAACTAACTCTTTAGAATGGAAAGTATATAATTTGAAATGATTTAGAGGGAACAAAAACATAAACTAAGTGGTGTTATACAAGGAGATCTTGTAGTTAAATTATAATCATATTAAATGAAATTGATATCCTTTGCAACAAACAATGTCAATGGAGAATAATGTGATACATTAAAGCAATAACTATATATAGCCAAAAATTGAATTAATAGATTTTCAATCTTTAGAATCCAAAATAGATTCCTTGTAACGTAATGAAAATTAATAGCTTATACTAGTAGTATATGACATGGAAATGGGGTAGATAAAAAAATATAGAATACTAGTATTTTAGATTCATGATCAATTTTAATAATGCTAATGAAAACAGTTTTTTTTTAGTATGAGATGGACCTATTTTACACTTAGCTTACTCTAGCCTAGCCTATCCTAGCCTCCTTTAGCAAAACTAAATCTATTATAGCCTACCCTATTTAAGTCTAGCCTAGAGTAGTCTATCCTAGTTTACTGTAGCTTAGCCTATCCAACTCTAGCCTAACTTACTCTAGCATAAATGTTCCTGGCCTACTTTCACCTAGCTTAGCATACTCTAGCCTATCCTAGCCTATCCAATCCTAGAAAAGCATAGCTTCCAGTAGGTTTGCCTACCCTAATCTATCCTAGCTTAATTTGGCCTATCCTAGACTCACCTATTCTAGGCTACCATGGCCTACTTTACTCTAGCCTAGCCTATTGTAGCCTATTGTAGCCTAACTTACTTTAGCCTAGCATACTGTAGCCTACACTAGACTAGCCTACATTACACTAGCCCTAGCATAGCCTACTTTATCCTCACCTCCTCCACCTTCACCTCCTCCTCCACCACCACCACCACCTCCACCTCCTCCTACTCCACCACCACCACCACCTCCACCTCCTCCTCCTACACCTCCACCTCGTCACAAAACCTAAAAAAAACCAAAATTGCATATCATTTCATTCTCTTTATTTAGAATACTTATTGATTCATTATTTAGAGTGATAATTAAGATATCAATATATACATGATAATATAACATATAGTATCAAAAGCTATTGAAAAAAATCACACCCAAGTCAATCTTTATTTTTAATGTCCAAAATTATTTAAAATCAATAGATTAATTATATAAAATATTAAAAAAAAAGATAAACAAAAAACAGAAGTACGACAGACATAAATTCTAGTAACATACAAACACAACACGACAAAACTTCATAAAACCTCCACTCGTCATAAGTGTTATTATTGTCATGTTCCATCGTACTTCATGGAAATTATTGTTATGTTATGGGTTCTATATTTCCTAACGGAAGCCCCTGTGGCTTGAGCTAATAGTTTTCAGTTTACAACATATGCAATGTTTTACAACATATGCAACTTCTTTCTGTGGACAGTACATATATAATAAAATTTTTTGTTTTTTAAAGAACTTGTGCTATTGCATTTATATACTGAATAATTTGATTTTCCCTAAACTAATCATTTACTTTCTTGATAATCACTATATTGCCACGAAATAAAAAATTAAACACATCAAGAAAATTTAAAACACAGAAGAAGATCAAATACTGTATGGATTCATGAAGCCATTTGACAGCTTCCATGCGATCTCCCTATCCCGCAGACTTCATACAAATCTTCAATAATTGCTTCGGAGAAATGGAGTAATGCGGAAATGCAAACTTTTTATTAGAAAATCGATCCACACGATAACGTCCTCCGTAGATATGTTCAAACGTAAATTGTCTTATTCCTCTTGCTAGCGGTTGTCATGGATCACCATCTGTCGGACATGGTATTGCGTGAGTATAACCACTCATCACCTTTGCAGAAACCACAAATTGAACGTCTGGAAGTGAACAGCCTCCCAAGATAAACAACAACAACATTGTGGATCGAAGGCACAACATCATATATATTCAGTCTGAGCTTCTGCAAGAAAGATAGATAGAAGCGTGGATCGAACACACGACCTTCATATATTTAGTCTTATGCTCTCCTAACAAACACACAGAGCCAACAACATTGTGGATCGAACACATGGCCTTCATATATTATGTCTGACTTATTTTCTTTAATGGGCACACATTGAAACAATTGGGAGAGATTGCTATTTTGAAATCTGGCCTGAACGATGAAGAAACGACTATGAATTCGAGATTAACTAAATGCTACGGTTGAAGAGATTGCGTTGTGAAATCCACCTTGAACAATGACGAAACGACTACGAGCTCTTAACTAAATTTTAGGGTTGATTTAAATAGATATCAATTACAACAACCCAAGAAAAGCAAAATGGAAAAAGGAAAAACGTTACCCTAAATTTAGAAAGCAGAATATTAAATACATTATTGAAAATGCCAAAAACAAAAACAAAAAAGTTGCGATGGTGAAATCCACTCGCAAGAAATGGATCAAATTTCTCCACTATCTCTTAACTAAGAGTTGAATTCAACAAATATTAATTACAACAGCCAAGAAAAGAAAAAATTTGTCTAAATTTAGAACACTTAATATTATTGAATTCAACAAATATTAATTACAACAGCCAAGAAAAGCAAAAAGTTGTCTAAATTTAGAACACTTAATATTAATTGCGTTCTTAAAAGTTACACCAAAAAAACAAAATTTTATAAAATGCTTTTAATAAATATATAAAAGAGGTTAAAAAACACATTTTATTATGTTATAAAATGACTATTGTTTAGTGTTTACACTTTAAAAACACTTTAGTAAAATATTTTAATAACTACTTAAAAAAAGGTATAAAACAATTTTTAAAATGTCATAAAACACTTATGGTTTAGCATTTAGGTTTTAAAATGTTATAAAATACTTAGGGTTTAGGGTTGAGAGCTTAAACAAAGTGCTTAGCATTTAGGGTTTAAAATGTCATAAAATGATTTAGGTTTATAACACTTTAGTAATGTCATAAAATGCTTAGGGTTTACATTTTAGGTTTTATGGGTTAGGGTCGAAAATGCAATAAAATGATTAGAGTTTAGTGTTTAGGCTTTAATGTTTCAAAAAAAAATTTAAAATGTTATTGAATGCTTAGAATTTAGGGCTTAAAATGTTATAAAATACTTAGGGTTTAGGATTTATCTTTTAGGGTTTAAAACACTTAGTAAAATATTTTAATAAATACTTAAAAAAAGTTACAAAGAACTTATAAAAATGTTATAAAATGCTTAGTGTTTAGGGTTTAGGATTTAAAATCTTATAAATTACTTATGGTTGAGGAGTGAGGGTTTAAAATGTGAGAAAATGCTTAGGGTTTATGGTTTATAATACTTTAGTAAATGCTTTTAATAAAAAAATAGAAAAAGTTACAAAACACTTGCTAAAATGTAATAAATTTTTTAGGATATAGGATTTAGGGTTTATGGTTAAAAATATTATAAAATTCTCAGGGTTTACAGTTTATGGTTTAAAAGACACTTGATAAAATGTAATAAAATGCCTAAGTTTTAGGGTTTATAACGCTTGACAAAAATGTTATAAAACACTTGTTAAAATGTTTTAAAGTTCTTAGGGTTTAGGGTTTTACAGAACACTTGCTAAAATGTAATAAATTTCTTAGGATAGTAAATTCTTTTAATAAATGCTTTTAATAACAGTTTAGTAAATTCTTTTAATAAACGATTAGTTAAAATTTACAAAATGCTTTTCCAAATATTATACAATTCTTAGCATTTAGGGTTTAGGTGTTAGGATTTGTGGTTTGGGGTTTGGATTTTAGAGTTTATGCTTTATGGTTTAGGGTTTATAACAATTTAGTAAATGATTTTAATAAACAATTAATAAAATTTGCAAAACGCTTTTTAAAATGTTATAAAATGCCTAGGGTTTAATATTTGGGGTTTAGGTTTTAGGATTTATGGTTTATAACACTTTAGTAATTTCTTTAAATTAACACTTAAATAGGTATTACACAACACTTTTTAAAATGTTATAAAATACTTACGTTTTAGGCTTTAGGGTTTAGGGTTTAGGGTTTACAGTTTAGGGTTGATGGTTTGGGTTTTAGGGTTTAGAGATTAGTTTTTATAAGACTTTATTAAATTCTTTCAATAAAAACTTAAATAAAAGTTACAAAACCCTTTTTGAAAACTTATAAAATACTTAGGGTTTAGGGTTTAAAAGTTACAAATCATTTTCTAAAATGTTATAAATGCTTTTGTTTTAGAGTTTAGGATATAGGATTTTTTAATTAGGGTTTAGGGTTTATAACACTTTATTAAATTATTTTAATAAACACTAAAATAAATTTTACAAAAAAAAAATTAAAATGCTATAAATGCATTGGGTTTAGGTTTTAAAATATGATAAAATTATTAGGGTTTAGGGTTCATAATACTAGTTAAAATTTTAGAAAAATGCTTAGGATTTAGTACTTAGGGTTTAGTGTTTAGAGTTTAGGGTTTATACAACTTTAGTAAATGATTTTAATAAACACTTAAATAAAATTTACAATACACTTGTTAAAATGTTATAAAATGCTTAAGGTTTATTGTTTGGGATTTAGGTTAGGGTTTAGGGTTTGGGGTTTAGGGTTTAGTGTTTAGGGTTTATAACACTTTATGAAGCTCATGTGATAAACACTTAATTAAAAGTTACAAAACACATTTTAAAATGTTATAAACTCATTAGGGTTTAGGGTGTAACATTTAGGGTTCATGGTTTAGGATTTAGTGTTTAGGCTTTAGGGTTTACAATTTATAACACTTTAATAAATGGTTTTAATAAACACTTGAATAAAAGTTACAAAACACTTTTTAAAATGTTATAAAATTCTTAGGTTTTAGGGTTTAATGTTTAGGGTTTAGAGTTTAGGATTTATAAGAAATTAGTAAATTCCTTTAATAAACACTTAAATGGAAGTTATAAAATGATTTTTCAAATGTTATTAAATTCTTTGGGTTTAGGGTTTATATTTTATGGTTTAGAGTTTATAAAACTTTAGTAAATTCTTTGAATAAACACTTAAATAAAAGTTACAAAAACCTTTTTAATATGCTATGAAATTATGAGGATTTAGGATTTAGGGTTTCGGGTTAGCGTTTAGGGTTTAGACTTTAGAACTTATAACACTTTAGTAAATAATTTTAAGAAAAACTTAAATAAAAGATTAAAAAATGCTTTTTAGAATGTTATAAAATGCTTAGTGTTTAAGGTTTATACTTTGGGGTTTAGGTTTTAGGATTTATAACACTTAAGTAAATTCTTTTAATAAACACAAATAAAAAGATCCAAAATGATTTTTAAAATCATATAAAATGCTTAGGGTTTAGGATTTAGGGTTTGTGATTGATGGTTTGGGGTTTAGGGATTAGGTTTTAAGTTTTATAACACTTCAGTAAATGATTTTAATAAATACGTAAATAAAAAGTAAAAAAATGCTTTTTACAATGTTATAAAATTCCTAGTGTTTAGGGTTTAGGTTTTGGTGTTTAAGGTTTAGGGTCTAGGATTTATAACAATTTAGTAAATGATTTTAATAAACACTTAAATAAAAGTTATATAACTCTTTTTAAAATGTTATAAGATGCCTAGGGTTTAGGGTTTAGTGTTTAGGATTTAATGTTTCAGGTTTAGGGTTTATTTTTTAGGGTTTACAATTTATAAGACCATAGTAAATTCTTTTAATAAAAACTTAAAAAAGAGTTAAAAGACAATTTATAGAATGTTATAAAATGCTTAGTGTTTAGGGTTTAAAATTTTATAGAATGCTTACTATTTAGGGTTTAAAACACTTTAGTAAATGCCTTTAATAGATACCTAAAAAAAGTTACAAAACACTTATTAAAATTTTATAAAATACTTAGGGTTCAGGGTTTAGGGATTAGGTTGAAAATTTCCTAAAATTCTTAGGGTTTAGGATTTATAGATTATAGCACTTTGGTAAATGATTTTAATAAACACTTAAAAAAAGGTAACAAAATGATTGTTGAAATGTTATAAAATGATTAGGGTTTATAACACTTTAGTAAATGTTATAAAATGCTTAGGGTTTAGGGTTTAGGATTTGGGGTTTAGGGTTGAGGGTCTAGGGTTTAGGGTTTATAACACTTTAGTAAGTTATTTTAATAAACACTTAAAAAAAATTACAAAACACTTTTTAAAAATTCATAAAATTATTAGAGTTTACCGTTTAGGATGTAAGGTGTGGGGTTTAAGGTTTAGCCTTTAAGGTTTAAGGATTAGGGTTTAGGGTCAATAACACTTTAGTAAATTATTTTAATAAGCACTTAAATAAAAGTTACAGAAATGTTTTGAAAAGGTTATAAAATGCTTAGGGTTTAGGGTTTGGGGTTTTGAGTTTTGGGCTTAGGGTTTAGCATTTAGGGTTTTGGGTTTTGGGTTTATAAAACTTCGGTAAATTCTTTTAATAAACACTTCAATAAAATATATGCAACACTTGTTAAAATTTTATAAAATGGTTAGGGTTTAGGGTTTATAACACTTCAGTAAACACTTTTAATAAACATTTAAAAAAGGTTACAAAACTCTTTAGAAAATATTATAAAATGCTTAGCATTTAGGGTTTACAGTTTATAACACTTCAGCAAATTATTTTAAAAAACACTTAAAAAAAGTAACAAAATGCTTGCTAAAATGTTATAAAATAATTGTGGATTAGAGTTTAGGGTTTAGGGTTCAGTTTTTAGTGTTTAAAATTTTATAAATGCTTAGGGTTTAGGGTTTATGTTTAGGGTTTATAACAACTCAGTAAATGATTTCTGTAAACACTTAAAAAAAGTTACAAAAGGATTTTTATAATGTTACAAATTTTTGAGGGTTTAGTGTTTAGGGTTTAAAATGTTATAAAATGCTTGGTGTTTAGGGTTTAGGGTTTATAACAATTTAGTAAATGATTCTAATTAAAACTTAGAAAAATTTATAATATTCTTGTTAAAATGTTATAAAATGTTTAGGTTTTACACTTTACTGTTTATAACACATTAGTAAATACTTTTAATAAACACTTAAAAGGAAAGTTACAAAAATCTTCATAAAATGTTATAAGATGCTTAGGGTTTAGGATTTAGTGTTTACGGTTCAATGTTTAGGGTTTAGGGTTTAGGTTTGATGGTTTAGGTTTAGGATTTATAAGAATTTAATGAATTAATTTAATAAACACTTAAAAAAAGTTACAAGACAATTTCTAAAATGTTATAAAATGCTTAGTGTTTAGGGTTTAAAATGTTATAAAATGCTTAGAGTTTAGGGTTTAGGTTTTATGGTTTCTGGTTTAGATCTTAAAACACCTTAGCAAAATCTTTTAATAGATACTTAAAAAAAATTCAAAACACTTATTAAAATGTTATAAAATACTTACGGTTAAGGGTTAAGGGTTTAGGGTTTAAAATGTTATGAAGCGAAGAGGGTTTAGGCTTTACGGATTAGGTTTTAGGGTTTAAAATGTTATAAAATTCTTAGTGTTCAAGTTAGGGCTTAGGGCTCAGTGTTTAGAGTATATAACACTTTGGTAAATGCTTTTAATAAGCAACATAAAAAAGTTACAAAATGATTGGCTAAATGTTATACAGTTCTTAGGGTTCAAGTTTTAGGGTTTATAACATCTTAGTAAATGCTTTTAATAAACACTTAAATAAAAGTTACAAAATTAGTTTTAAAATGGGTATATGATTTAGTGTATAGGATTTGGGGTTTAGGGTTTAGGGTTTGGGGTTTAATTCTTATAACACTTTAGTAAATGCTTTTAATAAACACTTAAATAGAAGTTACAAAATTATTTTTAAAATGTTATAAAATGTTGAGGGTATAGGCTTTAGGGTTTAGGGTTGAGGGTCTAGCATTTAGGGTTTATAATAATTTAGTAAGTTCTTTTAATAAACACTTAAGAAAAAGTTACAAAACCCTTTTTAAAATGTTATTAAACGCATAGGGTTTAGGGTTTAGGAGGTAGGGTTTGTAGTTTAACGTTTAGGGATTAGGTTTTAGGGTTTATAACACTTTACTAAATTCTTTAATAGACACTTAAATAAAAGTTACAAAATCATTTTTAAAAGGTTATAAAAATTTTAGGGTTTAGGGTTTGGGGTTTTGGTTTTGGGGTTTAGGGTTTAGCATTTTGGGTTTGGGTATATAACACGTCATTAAATGCTTCTCGTAAACACATAAATAAAATATACGAAACACTTGT
>APFE031665117.1:0-31853 GCA_000404065.3 Pinus taeda
TTTTTGTCATTGGATCAAGTATTAAGTTTGATTTAGATATTTCTTTTATAAATCATGCCATGTTTGTTAGAAGTGTGATATATGCCTTGTCAGGCTTGTAATCTCACTTCCATGAACTTGGGACATCTAGTTTGTCACACTTGTGACAACATAATGTTTTTTGAAGATATTCAATATGCCCTACTCTTTTTAATTGGAACGTATCGTTCGATGAACTTGTGAACATAGTTTGAAGAACTTGGGATTTTCAGATCATCTCATTTATGACAATGTGATGATGTTTTTTAAGGAGAAAATATACCGTAATCATTAGAATTACAATGTAGCATTTGTCAAACTTGTGACCATAGTTGATTGAAATTGGGAGCACATTCCATCAAATTTGGGACTTTTGTATCGTTTCACTTGTGACCAAAAATCAAAGAATTTGGGATGTTTGTTCCTTGCGTTTGTGACAAAAAACAATTATTACGTCTTATTCATCACAAGTTTGATGATAAGAATATGAAATTTCCATCACATGTGCGATGAAAAATCAATGATTCTATCATTGGACATGTGATGGGATTCGGGCCACAAGTGAGATAAACACTATGATGTCTAAACTCATTGAATGTGTGACTACAATATGTGGTTACCAATAGTACAATGAAATTGTTTCGATGACTATTTAAGTTCTTAGTTGTCAGAATTATGATGGTGTGTCATCAAAATATTGTCTAAACAATATTAGAAAGTATTCTTATTTTGACCAGTGAGAGGGATTGAAGTAGATTTCATTACTTCGAAGAAGGTATTGGCAATATTAATGTCATCCCCTAGTTCATTATGTTGGAATGCATGTAAAAACATTCCCTCCATGGCATGGGTATTATATATGAAATCATCCTTACCAACCTCGATATCATTTCCTTCATCATTAACATGTGAAGAATTTGTGTTAGTATAGAGGTTTTGAATTGGTGACTCTGAATGTACTGTAAATTAAATAAGTCCAATTCAACCATGCTTGGTATTCTTCCTCTATGATATTTTCTCATTTAATAATATTTTATTGATTTGAAATCATATTACGGTGTAATAATACATGGTATTTAAGTTTCTCGTCATTAGAATCATAATTGCTAAAATATTTAAAATTTCATCAATAATATTAGTAACACAATACATTTATTATGTTTAAACATTACACCAAACATTTACTAGAAGCATGGAAATTATTTTCCCAATAATAAACATGAAACCATTGTGGAATTAAGCACTACATTTATATTAGTTCCATTTAAAATCCAAAAATAAAATTACTCAATCATTGTTTTTTATGCCTCAATGGGTCATCTAAAGGTACACCTAACAAAAGCAATTTTTTATGATCAAGTGGTCTACAAAAGTTATAGTTTATTCACAAGTCATCACCAGTAGAATACCTTTGTATTGCATGCACAAAAACAAATCATAAATAAAATTTTTTCAATGAAGTGTTCCTCGAAGTAAGAATTTGCACTAAAATATGAGGACTTGTACCTATTTATTAACACTGTAATTTTCCCATGAATTCATGGATGACAATCAATATATAATAGGTTCTTCCTTTTAAAGTTTATATAAACATAATTATTCATCTATATAGTATACATGAAATTGTTGTGATTGTATTTAACAATATTCAAGTAATTAGAATGACTATATAGAGGCACACAAAATGGTATACATGTTCCCTGATTGTTTTCTTAGAATACATATATGTGAAAGGGTGAACAACCCAAAATTTGCAACACATAATTTAAAGCACGAAGATGGTAAAGCACCATATAAGGAACGATTGTAATGGAGTTGGTATTTATTTATAAATGGATAGGAAGAGGGGAGTCATTTCTACCTCCTAACAATTGAAATGACTTTTGTGTGTACCTAGATATTTTTGCTCTCAACTCATTCAAGTTTTTGAATTGTAATGCCCCATACTAATAAATCAAATAATAATAATTCATAGTAAACACAAAGTGGAATGTTAAATATATAAATAAATGATAATAAAAATATTAAATATAAATAAATACAAATAATAAGAAAGATAGATAATAGTAAATAAATAAAATAATAATAACAAAGTGAAAGAAGTTGTAAGAATGAGTTAAGAAAATGTAAACTTGAAAAATTAAGAAAAAGTTAAACTAAGAAAAAAAGTTGAATTAAGAAAAAATTAAGACAAAGAAAAATAGAAGTTGGCATGATGAGACACGGATCCTCATCCAATCTACTTTCTATTTAATGGATGAAAGGGAGATGATAGTCACTCATTATTTCTAGATGATAATGTTGGAAGACAAAAGATTAACTAGCTATAGTAGTTGATTGAGGGCTCTGAGGTGGCCAACTCCATAAATATTCCGTGCAGCTAAGTCTACAATTGGGTGGAGAGTCGTCTCCAAAACATTGTTGCAGCCAATAGGATCGAAGTAGCACAACAACTTCAAAATATGTAGTAAGAAATATCTTCACTTTACAGATACGCCTTTACTTATGTTTTTGTAAACTATATGCTAATTAGTTAAATATTTCTATTTTAATCATTAATAACATGGATTGATGTAAATAGTTTGTATGTTTTGATTTCATATCATTACATATGGTATCAGAGTTAGATTCAAAAACTTAGAACATACAAAACCTTCACATTAACTATCATTGTTATGATTATTATTTTAATAAGATTAATTTCCTTGGTAAATTAATTTGATTAATTCTTATCCGGTGAATGAAAACACTATTAAATGAATTACGAAAATGGGAAAAGAAGAAGAAGATTCAATATTAATGATATAACTAAAATCACATAAACAAATTATATAGTCCACATTAGTTTCCCTCATCACAAATAAAATGCATACCTAGTTCCAAAAATTTTAAGTGTGCATCATTATAAATAACTTATATTGATTTTTATAGCAATGGTCAATGTGAAATCCTAGATCAAATAATTTAATTTTAAATCTTAAAAAGAGAACAAAATATATGACCTAGAATAACTTTCCTCGTATATTTTAGAAAACAAAAAAAAAAACACTATAGAGCATATGTTGTATTTTCTGTTTGAAAGATAAAATCCAAACCCTAGGTCAACCAATTTCATTTTTTCTCATAAGAAGGGTAGTGAAGAAATTTAAATCAAAGTTTTAATGGGATGCTCTTAATTCATAATCTATTTATGTGTTAAAAAAGTGTAACTAGGTTCGGTCTTCACAATGACATGTAATTGTGATTTTATGTAAAGAGATGTAAAGAAGAAAAATAAATTATTGTAATGCTTGCATCACGGGTTTCATCAGCAAGAGATTTTATTTCTGATTGAAGGCTCCCATTAAGAGCCTTTAGGAATTTTTTTCTCTAGTCATAAAAGAATAAAAGAGTCATTGTGATGTAATGAAGTCGTGTTACATGTTGTAAAGGGTCACACATGTCAATGTAAAGTATTCCTCCAAGACCTTGTCATTAAACCTCTCCAAGTTGGCCTACAATGAATAATTAACCTAGGATATGACATCATATCTCCTCCTTATGATCATGTCATCCTAAAGGACATAAGGTGACATGTATATAGATCCATACTCAGGCTCACTTAGAGGCAAGCAATTCATTAAAGAGAATAAGTAGAAGTGTGAAGAAGAGCTAGAGAAAAGAGTGAAGATCAAGAGAATGATCGAAATGAAGTGATACTTCTGGAAGATCTGATTCGCGCATATACACTTGTTGGTTTGGTGGGCCCTGACCCAGGTTCAGAGTTAGTTTTGCCAAACAAATCCCTACACTACTGGCCCTTTAAGCATCAATTTGTAGAGCATGAACTAAAGTCTCACTCAAAGCAGTATGGGGTGATGCTGGACCTATTACATGGGCTTGTAGGAAACAAAGTTCCATTTCTCTTTATTTAGTAGAGGCACAGTATTGTGGTATCGTTGAAGCTAGTAAGGAGGCCCTATGGCTTCGTCAAATCCTATCAAAGTTTGGTTTTCAACACCAACATCCGACTACACTTTGGTGTGATAATGAAAGTGACATTCAACTACACAAACACCCAGTCAAAAATCAACACAAAAAACACATTGAACTACACTTGCACTTCAACAGAAAGCTCATTCATGACCATGTTCTTGAAGTGCAATATTGTTCAACTGATTATCAAGTTGTAAACATGTTTACAAAGTTTCTCACAGAGATGAAGTTTACTAAAATTTTATTTATGGTACGATTTCAGGAAATTGTCACTAATGGGGGATAGGCTATAACTCCTCCTTCCTTATCCTATTATGTCATCTTTGTACATCGTTCAATCCTATCACAAGTTGTTCTTAAGGGGGGATGTTAGGATATAATGACACATAGGAAATAATTAAGTATAACTTGGTCTAGTGTATATTTAGGTAAAGTACACGTGTTTCTTTAGTGTGTACTTTTTGTAACTTACAATCCGACAGTCACGATATGTTCTAGACATGAGGTGATTTGACGGTTCATTCTCTCCTTGGTATTCATAATATCTATTTAAAGAGCATGGAGGGTCATTTGTTAACTGACCATTCATGAGTGAAGCTTATGTAAATTTTCTTTATTTTACACTAATACATTTCTCGAAGTGGCCGCGTTGGCTCAGGTCATGGATTGTCTGCATATTTGAGGGTTTCAAAGATGTCAAGAATATTGGTGTACTGATCTGTGATTTGTTTGTGAGGGGTTTCCTTTGGTGTTCTATCTAAGGAACTTACTCTGTAAATTCCTGCATGACCATGGTTGACCATTGTTGGCTATGATTAACCATGTTTGACCATAATTGGTATTACAAAAACAAGGGATTGTTATTATAAACCCAAGGGATTAGAACCTAGTTGACCATGGTTCACGATGGTTGAGTTTTATTTTGAGACAATTTGTGAGAATGTGACATTGGACCAAGTTTGACCATAGTTGTCACAATGTGGCGTTGGACCATGGGATAATCCTTTTGATAATGTCACCATGGTTATTGACCATGCTTGACCATGGATGGTTTTCATATTGAGATAATCTTTGTCGAAATTCAACATTTGACCATGGTTAATGATGACTGACCATGGTTGGCTATGATTGACTGTGGTTGACCATGATAGATATTAGAAACCAAAGGGAATAATAAACCTAAGGGATTGATATTATAAACTAAAAGGAATAATAAACCCAAGAGATTAATACTAAAACCCCAAGGGATTATGGACCCAAATGAATAATATTAAACACAAGTGGCTAATATTATAAACCTAAGGTATATAAACCATAAGATAAATATTGTAAACAATAAAATAAATGTGATTGACCGTGATTCACCATGGTTGGCTATGATTTACCATGGTTTACCATGATTGATATTGTAAACCCAAGGGATTGTTATTATGAAGGCAAGGGAATAATAAACCCAAGGAATTGATACTAAAAACTCAAGGGATTATGAACCCAAGAGAATATTATCAAACCAAATGGAGTAATATTATAAACCCAAGGTACATAAAACCTAAGATAAATATTGTAAACACTAAAATAAACATGGCTAACCATGGTTGATTTTCATATAGAGATGATCCTTTTGACAATTTGTCGCTGAACCCTGGTTGACCATGCTTAACCATGGTTGATTTTCATATCCAGACAATTTTTTGCACAATGTGATGTTCGACCATGGTTGAGCATGACTAAACATGGATGACCATGTTTCACTGTATAAGACATGGTTGACCATGCTTGACCAAGGTTGACCACGACTGACCATCGCTAACCATGATTATCATATTGAGACAATCTTTGTGATAATGTGACATTGTGTAAAATCCTCCCTTAATAATAAATAAATATATATAATAAAAATAATAATAATTATAAATAAATAAAATAATATAAATAATAATAATAATCACTTAATAATAATAATAAATAAATCATTAAATGTTATATAAATAATATTTTAAATATACAGGAAATAAATAAAGAATAAACATAAAAATAGTATAATATCATATCTTTGAATAAGAATAATAGAATCAAACAATGAAAACATAAAAAAATTAGTCAAGCTATCAAAAAGAAAAAATTAAAACAAGAAAGCTAAAAATCAAAGTTGCATGTAGACACATGGAGTGTGTGCATGTGGTTCCTTTCCAATTTGTTCTATTTAATAGATGGTGAGGAAGATGAGAGGCATTCTTGCATTCATCTTCCAAGATTCTATCTTCCTTCTCTTGGGAGAATGGTGTGCTAAGACTTAGGAGTCACTGGCAGTAGTATTGATTGAGGGCTTGGGGTTTGCCAGTTGTAGCAAATCTTGGGCAATTGAGCTTTTTGGGTGGGAGTTGTCCCCAAAGCTTGTGCAGCGAGCCTTACTTCTACCCAGGTAAGAACAGTAGGCTCTTCATAGTTTGAATTAGTATTAATTTTTGTTATTTTGTCTAGTAAGTGGCACTCTTTTTTAATTTAATTTGTTAAGTTAATTAGATATTTATTTTGGGTTGTTACATATGGTATCAGAGCTTTGGCTCAACCCTTAGGGCCTATGGGAATCTTAGAAAAAAATTATTTTGTTGGAATTTTTAACTTGACTTGTTTTGAAGTTACAGGATGGTTACTTCCAGGAGGCCGCATATTTTTTCTACAAACCCTCGCTATACACGTAATTTTTTATTCAGTGCATACTTATTGCATAATTATATTTTGATGGTGTTAATTTTTAAAGTCATTCCTATGAGTAATTTCCATGGCTAATCTTATCATGTACATATTTTCATATCTGGGCTCCTTGCTGCCCCCTGCATCTTTACTGGTTGTTTATTCCAATTTTCTTAATCCCTGTGATTAATGGCTGTTAACTTTCCGATTTGAAAGCCCTTGCTAACTTGACGTATTCCGATTTGTTTTAAGGGTTTAGGGCTTTAAAATTTGAGAAGTTAATCATATTTTTTTTTTTTTTTTTGCAAAATTTAATTAAAATTTTTGGGCTATTTACCTTGCCTAGATGAGAACAAAAGGAGGCTCTGTTTTATCTCTATAAAGGCTGCAAATATCTGAGAGTTTAAAGCAAGTTTCTCGTGGAAATTTTTTAAGGGATTCTTGAAGTCGATTCTGGAAGAGCAGTCAATGGAGGCTTGGAAAACCACAAATCAAAATTCAGAAAAGAAGTCTTCTGCATTTTCTGAGCCGTTTTATACTTCTTTGGCTGCCAGAGAAATTTCTCTGTTTCCTTGAACGAAATTTTCCAGAAAACCTGAGCGAAATTTGTTGAGAAGTATCCAAGTTCGATCTTGGAAGAATCAAGCAATTTGAGATTTGGGGTTTTAAAATTCAATTCTTGTGAGATTCGATCCCCTAGCCCAAGGTTTTTCTTGGGTCACTTTACGTATTTTCCTCCTTTGAAGTTTTGACGTTGATTATTTTTTTTTGGAATGGATTTCATTTAGAAGAAAATCGATTTCCTTTGGAGAAGGTTTATCATTATAAAAATTTTGTAAATCCTTGTATTTTCTCTCATTAATATTTTCAGGAGGGGTATTTAAACGTTCATTTGAAAATTCTCTTTTACTATTTAAGGGATTATTCCTTTGTAATCTCATAATAAAAATACATTTTTTTTCTTGAGTGAGTTTGGGATTTATTTCTATTGTATCCCATCTCCTTATTTAAAAGGGAGGATTTCTTGTGGAAGTGACTAAATCTTTAGTTTAATTTTCATTTCATTGTATTTATATCTAATTTATTGGATTGCTTCACTTGGTCATTAATAAATCTAGACTTCATTGCTAATTATTTGATCTCATTGGCTATTTGGTCTAAATTACATTGAGTAATCCGTCTTTATCTCACTTGTGTTTTAGATTGAAGTAGTATATCTTTAATTTTATAATTAGTAATCTCATCTACGATCATTTACTTGTGCTTTCATTTGCATAATTCTCACTTGTTCCATTTGTCATAACATATTATAAGTGAATATTTTTCATAGCACTTTCTATTAAGGCATTTGAGTTATTGTTCTAACATTTTCATCTAATTATCATTTCCTTTACTTGCTTTATTGATTAATCCTTACATGCTTCATTGAATCATTGTTGTAAGCTAATAATCTTATCATAAATCTTGATTATAAGTGAATTGGTATTTCTTTTTTTGAAGCATCTTGTTCTGAAAGATGAGGGTTTGACATTAAGTGAACCAAGTGACAGTTGAGAGAGAACTCTGTGTGAGCTAACACGAAGCTAGATTATCTTCCATCCCTTTATTGGCAAGGAGGTCCGCTAATCTATTTGCATTCCTTCTGATATGAATGAAAATAATTGCTTTCCCTTCTACAATGATTGATGCTAGTTGTTAAACACCGTGGTCCAAGCGCCAACAACTTTTGCATTTGTGAGCTGGAGAGCCACCAAGTATGCAGTTGGCTATTTGAGTGGGTGGATATTATGTGATCGGGCTATGATTATTCCTTGCATGAGAAAATGGTACTATTGATTGTGTAAATAGTACTATTGACCTTATAGTGTGTGCATATTTCTCGACATTGTTGTTGAAAAGAACAATGGAATTTGCAGGAACACGCATAGCCATGGCCGCAAACTTACAAATTTATGTCTTATCCGGGCAATTAATATGGCTAAATGTATTGTAATTTAAGGGATTCGATATGGTGTTGCCTTCGTGGGTGCGCTTGCAGGCAGGCCATATAATTAATAAAATGATTTTATTTTGGTGTTGGGGAGGAATAACCTTCCCAGTCATCCGATCTGGTTCTGGGTCGGGTGGTAGTGTCTCTTCTTATTATGGTGTGGAATATTTCTTTGATGGTTTGATTTCTTAAATTTCCTTAGAGTAATCATTTAATAGCCATAAGAATCTCAAGATACATTCAATAAATTTGTTTAAACGATTTATTTTGTTAAAAGCAGTCCATTTAATTCTTCTAACATAAGTTATGATTGCTTAAACAAATACTCAAAATATTTCACTCTATAGCACATAATTTCTATTTATCTTAGCACATAAGGTCATGAATCTGTAGACTTAATATTGGTGTGATATATAATTTCAAAAGCCATGGTGAATTTTCTTTTAGAATTCAAGTACCTTCTTAAAAAAATACTGCCACTAATATTCTTAATCTTTACTCATTGGAATTTTGATTTTATGTTGAGACAATTCTCTAAGTTTTAATACTACAAAATTAGTGATTATTGATAATTTGCATGATCAATCACATAGTTTCAAATTTGGCAATGGTCTGATTGCATACTGTAAGGGAAAAATATACAAAATAGTAGATTAAAATGAATCAAGAATCTTCAAAACTTTGTTGAATAAATTTGGCATGGTTAATACATATCTGGTTAAAAAAAATAGAAAAAAAAAATCATTGCATAATTATCACAACAATAATCTAAGTATTTTGGCTCTTATTTTATGCTTCTTCAGTGATGAATCTTGATATTGAGTGACTGATTATAGTGTTTGGCTATCATTGCATGCATATGCGGGTGACTTGATTTCACTGTTAGAAATCTAATATTTTTAGAGGTCGGATATAGGTCTGATCTTGACATTACCATGATATATTACCTTTGCATTTGGCACTAAGCTTGAATCTAGATCATTAGTACTCCTTATCTTGCATTCAGTGATCATTTGAAAAGTGAATTAGTGGATTGATTGGATCATCTAGTGACTCACATCATATTGCAGTTTCTCTTTAATTAGCTATCCAATTTGGTATCTAAGGATTGATATATTCTTGGAAATAAGCTACAACAATCGGATTCTTGACAATAGAATAACATTGGTATAACTTAAGGTTTGGTGCATTCATTAGTTCCTCATTGGTTTTCTCATGCATCATTATAGACAACATATTCTTTGGTTCTCTGATCACATTAGAATCTCATTACATGGTAAAACCACTATCTCATTTTCTTGAGTTGATTGTCCTCTTATCATTTTCTAAACATAAAAAGTGCTATAATCAACTACAACAGTTCTCTCCATTACAACCATATAACAAAGTGAAAATCTAAATGAGTCACATAATTAAAGATATAGTTTTAATGCTGGTGTAACTACTCACCACCGGTTCATTTTACTACGCAGTTTACATAGCACTTGAAGTATTTGGATAATTGAAGTTAAAAATTGCCACCAATTAAAGTGCTCTAAAATAGTGAAATCTGTTCCAATTGACAATGGATAAACTCTGATATCTTATTACCTTTAGTTGATCATTGTTCACTTGCATCTATTCATTATTTTATTATTCAATCTGATATAAAAACATAGAGATAACATTCCTTGAATGTTGATCATACTATTCACTAATTATTTGGGTTGGATTGCTGTTCTCATTGTCCTTTAGCAATAATAGTTGCTTGGCATTTCTCTGGTCTATTCTTGCAAGAGCACAACTCTCTCAATATGATCTTCTAATAAATTTAATTTTGAATTGCAATTTCCATGCAGAGTACATGTATTTGCTCATTTACTACTCATATAATTTGTATATTAAACATCATCAAGCTACAGGATGGTATATTTCAGTCTCAGTGGCAAATCGTACAGACTTGGATTTCAGTTTAGATGTTGAGTATAATGTTACATGAGGTTTTGTGATTCAAGGTTAATTTCATATAATGGTTAAAGTTGTCTAAAGAAAAATGGAAAGGAGAAACTTGCAAATTTTTTAAAGATGATAACTAAGGATAGTTCATGTGATTATGCCCAACTTGGATCAGATAATTAAGGTGGTAGAGAAGAAATATCACAACAAAGATAATAAATCAGTAAGAAGAGACAACCTATTTTGGAACATAAAAGAAGATTATTGTGGTATTTTGGAACATAATGGAAGGATTTGTTATAAACATAACTTGGTACTCTAAAAGTGTCACTATAAGGTTGATCTAAGGATGATGCACATAAAGAAGAAAATATTGGCAATCAACCAATGAAGTTGAATAATTATGGCAATAATTTTACGAAACTTGGACGGTATGATAAAATGATTGGAAAGGATAAGTTGTGTGCGTGACAACATCTATAACAATTTTCCATCTAATGGGAAAACCACATTGTAAAGTTTTCTATAGATGAATAACTATATGAATGGACTAGGGATAACAAGACGTATGATTAGGTAATTTTATTATGTTGATAAGCGGATTACATTTGGTAGCTATCTTGATGAATTTGTTTAGCAGGTATTACCCATGTTGGAAATAGTAACAACATTTCCAAGGTATATCAGTGCTATAGGAGAGGAGGAAAAATACAATGATTGGAGGTGAGAAACTCAACCTAATTTAATAAAATAGAATGAAGTGAAGAAACTTCCATTTTTGAAGCCAGTAGACATGAAATAGTAGGAAATCAAGACAAGGAGAAAAAAATAAAATATATATCTATGAATATTGGGTAGGAGGAAAGGAAGGGATGTTCTATCAAGAAGAAAGTTCTTTTAAAGGTATTAATGAGTAGAGCTAGAAACATGATTGGTAATGGTCATAATGATGTGAAGGTATGAAGTCGCATGATGACCAAATGATAATAAACAAGGAAGACATAGGAAGGAATGTTGCTAGAAATTTTATACAGGTACCTTGAGAAGGATTGTGTACATAGTGACAAAATAAGTGAAAGTAAATTAATAGAGATTGTACTTGACTCATTATTTCATGAGTAGGACTTCCCATAACATTAAAAGAGGTCATTTCCACATAACACCTCACATTTAAGTTTCTCATGGACAATGACGGTAGTAGTGTTTCCAACTATTTCAAAATCTAAAATAATGATACTATTTAATAAGAAAGAGTCTTTTGCCCAGCTTGAGGAAACTGAATTTATGATAAAGCAATCAAGTGGTATTGAGATACGAACTTTACGAACTTGACGAGATAAGAAAATATTTCTATGGATGAAGTGTTAATTGAGTCAACATGGATCAAAAAATCCTCGTGCAAGTAAATTAAGCATGATATAAAATTAAATCACGATGAAAAAATGTTTATATGTGATTGCATATAGCGGTATTGGAATCAGTAAGCCAAAGGGTAAATGGATGTAAAATCAAGGGATTTTTAATTTTGAGATAAATGATTTAAATAATGATGGTATCACTCGTAATATCTTAAACAATGAATTTCACCAAAGTTTCCTTGGGGAAGGAAGAATATATGACGAGAGATTAAGACTCAAGATGATAAGGCTCATATGAAATTTAAAGATGTACTTAGATGATTATACCATTGGTGTAACTGGTCAACTACCTTGTAGAAAGAAGTTGAATTGATTATTGGAAAGTACTTGACAACTTGACGAAAACTTATTGACGATGTTTCATGCTATCATGATAGGAAGATAATGATGTACATATGGTTCTTATAGTGATAAGGTATCTATACGATAATAGCGATATGCATAGGTATTATGACGTTATGTCCAGGTATATTGACATTTTCATTTACTACCTGATAATAGGTATTTAATGTTCAATACTCATGATGGATATGATATGCATAATGTGGCATAGGAATTATGATGTTATAATATCAGGATTATTGACATGTGGTTCATTTATGTGAACTCATGATATGTCTTGATATAATTATGTGATGGTATAACTGAAGCATGCGATAGTTCCGTACAAATCTATGACATGCGTGAGCTTGCAGTTCCTTATTAACAAAGATGAATTTTCTCATGATGACATGCAAGAGTTGGCATGTGGATTATTTCCTATGGTACTATGATGGTATGGTTAATGCATTGGATGCATGTTGAGATGTGATGATTCACAGCACTCCACAAATGGGCCGAGAGGGCCAGTTTATTTGATGATCTAATGCGGGCCCATACGCACGAGGGAGAATAAGTAACACCATATGGGCTGGGGACAAAACTCAATCAACACTACATATGCCAGTGGTTCCTTTGTCTTGTGTATAACTCTTGATGGATAGCTCTAGAAGAGCTATGGGACCATATTGAGGAGGCCAAGTGCCTGATGTTCTAGGCTAGGTGCCTGTTATTGGATTGGGATGCCGAAGTCTGGAAGGGATGTAAAGGACTTCGATGCCTGGGGCTGTGCGCCTTAGTAGTTGTGGAGGGAGTGGGCCAGCCTTGTGAGATGCCCGGGGTCATTGAGTACCTGACCAGACGCCTGCCTTGGGGCAGATGAGGTCTGAGTCAGGCGCGAGCCTTGGGGCCAGCCTTGGACTAAGATACAGACCAGGTCAGGCTTAGCCTGGTGCCGAAAGTGGGAAAAAGGACAGAGATTCCTTGAGATTTCCCGTGGTGTTGGGGGACTTTCGATGCTTGCTAGTTATACTAGTTCAGCAGAGGGTGTTGGCAACATGAAGTAAATAAAAGAATAAATAATAAATAATAAAAATAATAAACAATACAAAAAATAATAATAATAATAATATAAATAATAAATAATAAATCACTTAATAATAAATAATAAAAATAAATCATAAATGTTAAATAATAAATGATATTTAAAAATATACAAGAAAATAAATAAAAATAAAAAAAATAAAAATAGTAATAACTATACTAAAGCTTTGAATAAGAATAAATAGAAATAAAACAAAGAAAACAATAAAAAAATCAGTAAAGCTATCAAAAAGAAGAAAATAAAAAAAGAAAGCTAAAAATCAAAAGAAAAGTAAAGAAATAAAACAAGAAAGCTAAAAATCAAAGTTGCATGGAGTGTGTGCATGTGGTTCCCCTTCCAATGTTGTTCTATTTAATAGATGGTGAGGAAGATGAGAGACATTCTTGCATTCCATCTTTCCAAAATTCTATCTTTCATTCTCTTGGGAGAATGGTGTGCTAAGACTTAGGAGTCACTGGCAGTAGTACGTTGATTGAGGGCTCGGGGGTGGCCAGTTGTAGCAAATCTTTGCGCAATTGAGCCTATGGTTGGGTGGAGAGTCGTCCCCAAAACCTTGTTGCAGTAAGCCTACTTCTACCACAAGTAAGCACAGGTAAGAACTCTTCATAGTTTGAATTTAGTTAATTAATTATATGTTATTTGACTAGGTAAGTGCCACTCTGATTTAAATTTAATGTTAATAAGTTAATTAGATATTTATTTTGGTTTGTTACACATTGGACCATGATTGAGACAATAATTGTTTTCATGCTAAAGCAATCTTTGTCATGATACGACGTTGGCCAATGGTTGACCCTGGCTAACCAAGGTTGAGCACAATTGATTTTATAAAACATGGTTGACCTTCATTGAATAAAAATAAACTAGATGGACTACGATGATAAAACTAAGGTATACAAAACCCAAGATAAATATTATAATCACTAAAATAAGCATGGTTAACAATGGTTGATTTTCATATTTAGACAATCCTTATCATAATCTGACATTGGACCATGGTCAACCACGATTAATTTTGGAATTGAGAGAATCTTTCTCAAAATGAGACATTGGACCCTGGTTGACCATGATTGACGATGGTTCAAGTGGTTGATTTTCATATTTAGGAAATCTGTGTCAAAATGCGACATTGGACCAAGGTTGAACATGGTTTTCATAATGTGGCATTGGATGATAGGGACTGATATTATAAATCCTAAGATAAATATTATAAAAACTAAAATAAACATGGTTGACCATGTTTGACCATGGTTAGCTGTGATTGACCATGGTTGACCATGATTGATATCATACACCCAAGGGAATAATAAACCCAAGGGATTAATACTAAAACCCCAAAGGATTATTAACCCAAGGGAATATTATTAAACACAAGGGACTAAAATTATAAACCTAAGGTATATAAACCCTAAGTTAAATATTGTAAACACTAAAATAAAAATGGTTGACCATGGTTTCTTTTAATATAGAGACAATCCTTGTCACAATGCGATGTTGGACCATGGTTGACGATGCTTAACCATGGTGGAATTTCATATTAAGACATTTTTTGTCACAATGCGATGCTCGATCATGGTTGAGCATGACTAGCCATGGATGACCATGTTTGACTTTATAAAACATGGTTGACCATGCTTGAACAAGGTCTACCATGATTGGCATCACTGAGCATAATTATCATATCAAGGAAATCTTTTTCATAATGCAACATTAGACCATGGTTGAGACAATGATTTATTTTCATATTGAAGCAATTATTCTCACAATGCGACATTCGCCAATTGTTGACCCTAATTAACCATGGTTGACCAAAATCAATTTTATAAAACATGGTTGAACTTTGTTGAATAATATTAAACAAAAGGGATTAATATTAAAAATCCAAGGTATATAAACCCTATGATAAATATTATAAACACTAAAATAAACATGGTTGACCATGGTTTATTTTCATATTGAGACAATCCTCGTCACAATGTGATTTTGTACCATGGTTTACTTTGCTTGACCATGACCGATTTCCAAATAGGGAGAATCGTTCTCACAATGCGATAGTGGACCCTCATTGACGATGGCTAACGATGGTTGATTTTCATATTAAGACAATATGTGTCAGAGTGCAACGTTGGACCAAGGTTGACCATGGTTGTCACAATGTGATGTTGGACCATGAGAAAACCTTTGGTATATTGTGACCATGGATAATTTTCATATTCAGACAATATTTGTCAAAATACGACATTTGACATGGTTGACCATGGTTGGCTATGATTAACAATGGTTGATCTTGATAGATATTCTAAAACAAAGGGAATAATAAACCCAAGGGATTAATATTATAAACCCAACAGAATTATTAATCTAAGGTATTAAGAGTAAAACCCCAACGCATTATGAACACAAGGCACTAATATTATAAAGCCAAGGTATATAAACCCTAAGATAAATATTGTAAACACTAAAATAAACATGGTTTCCCATGACTGATGATGGTTTGCGATGATTGACCTTTATATACCATGATTATTATTACAAACCTAACAGAACATTATATTTATAAAACCAAGGGAATAATACTAAAACTCCAAGGGATTATGAACCCAAGGGAATACTATTAAACCGAAGTTACTAATATTATAAAACCAAGGTATATATGCCCTAAGATAAATATTGTAAACTCTAAAATAAACATGGTTGATCGTCATTGATTTTCATATAGAGACAAGCCTTGTCATAGTGTGATGTTGGACCACTCTTGACCATGCCTAACCATGGTTGATTTTCATATCAAGACTTTTCTTGTCACAATTTGATGCTTGACCATGGTTGAGCATGATTGACCATGGATGTCCATGTTTGACTTTATAAAACATCGTTGACTATAGATGACCATTTTTTACCTTATAAAACATGGTTGGCCATGCTTGACCAAGGTTAACCATGATTGACCATAGTTGACCATGATTATCATATTGAAACAATATTTGTCATAATGAGATGTTGGACCATGGTTGAGACAATGATTGGTTTTCATATTTGAACAATATTTGTCACACTGTGACATTGGTGAGTGGTTGACCTTGATTAACCAAGGTTCAACACAATTGATTTTATAAAACATGGTTTACCTTCGTTGAATAATATTAAACCAAAAGGACTAATATTATAAAGGCAAGGTATATAAACCTTAAGATAAATATTATAAACACTAAAATAAACATGGTTGACCATGGTTGATTTTCATATTGAGACAATCCTTGGAACAATGTGACTTTGGTCCATGGTTGACCATGCTTGACCATAATTGATTTTCAAATCAAAAGAATCTTTTCCACAATGTGATAATGGACTATAGTTGACCATGTTTGATTCTCATATTGAGAATATTTGTCATAGTGCGATGTTGTACCATGGTTGACCATGATTGAATTTATAAAACATGGTAGACAATGGTTGGCCATGGTTGAACATGATTTACCATGATTAAGCATGGTTGGCTATTGTTTATCATAGTTTATCATGATTGATAAGAAACCTGAATGAATAATATTAAACCCTAGGAATATGAACCCTTATATCAACAAAACCTAGGAATATGGAACATGGTTTACCATGATTGACAATGCTTCATGACAGTTGATTTTCATATTGAGACAATCTATGTTAGAATTCGATGTTGGACCAAGGTTGACCATGGTTGTCAAAATGTGACATTGAACCATATGGACTAATATTATAAACCCAATGTATATAAACCCTATGATAAATATTGTAAACACTAAAATAGACATGGTTGACAATGGTTGTCTATGATTGACCATGTTTGACCATGATTAATATTATAAACCAAGGGATTGTTATTATAAGACCAAGGGATTATTATTATAAACCCAAGGGAATAATAAACCCCAATGGATTAATACTAGAACCCCAAGGGATTATGAACCCAAGGGAATATTATCAAATCCAAGGGACTAATATTATAAACCCAAGGTATATAAACCCTAAGATAAATTTTGTAAACACTAAAATAAACATGGCTAAACATGGTTGATTTTCATATAAAGACAATCCTTGTCACAATGAAAAACTGGACCATGGTTGATAATGCTTAAAGATGGTTGATTTTCATATCAAGATAATTTTTGTTATAATGCGACATTCAACCATGGATGAGCATGATTGATCATGGATGACCGTGTCTGACTTTATAAAACATGGTCGACAATGGTTGACCATGATTGACCATCGTTGACAATGATTATCATATTGAGACAACCTTTATCATAATACAATGTTGGACCATGGTTGATACAATGATTGATTTTCATGTTGAAACTATCTTTGTCACAATGACACATTGGCCAATTGTTGACCTTGATTAACCATTGTTGAACACAATTGATTTTATAAGACATGGGTGATGTTCATTAAATAATATTAAACCAAAGGGACTAATATTATAAATCCAAGGTATATAAACCCTACAATAAATACTATACACACTAAAATAAACATCACTGCCCATGGTTGACCATTGTTGGTTTTCATATTGAGACAATGCTTGTCACAATGTGATGTTGGACCATGCTTGACCATGATTTATTTTCAAACCAAGAGAATGTTTGCCACAATGTGACATTGGACCATGGTTGACCATGTTTGATTCTCATATTGAGACAATATTTGTCACAGTGTGACATTGGACCATTGTTGATGATAATTAAATTTATAAAACATGGTAGACAATGGTTGCCATGGTTGACCATGATTGACCATGATTAACCATGTTTGACTATGGTTTATCATAGCTGACCATGGCTGATAATAAACCTAAAGGAATAATATTAAACCCTAGGAATATGAACCCTTATATGAATAAACCATAGGAATACGTACCATGGTTGACAATGGTTGATGATAGTTGATTTTCATATTGAGACAATCAATGTTAGAATTTGATGTTGGACCAAGGTTGACCATGGTTTTCATAATGTGACGTTGGACCACATGGACTAATATTATAAACCCAAGGCATATAGACCTTAAGATTAATATTGTAATCAGTAAAATAAACATGGTTGACCATGATTGACCATGGTTGGCTATGATTGAGCTTGGTTGACCATGATTGACCGTGGTTGGCTATGATTGAACCTAATTGACCATGGAAGATATTATAAACCTAAAGGATTATTATTATAAACCCAAGGAAATAATAAACCCAAGAGATTAATACTAAAACCCCAAGGGATTATGAACCCAAGGAAATATTATTAAATCCAAGCGACTAATATTATAAACCCAAGGTACATAAACACTTAAATAAATATTGTAAACACTAAAATAAATAAGGTTGAAAATGGTTGATTTTCATATATAGATAATCCTTGTGACAATGTTATGCTAGACAACGGTTGACATTAGACCATGGCTGACCATGTTGAAGAATCTAGGGAAAAGTAGTGTAGTGTGATTCTTTGCTACTTGATAACAATTTGTGGAGTCTTTTCACTTTTCTTATAACTTGTTCTTATTCTTCTTCTTATTAGTTCATATGTGTGTACTTCATCAGATTACTACCACAACATAAAAACAAGAACACAAGATGTTGGCTCTCTACTAGGGCCAAAGCCTCTCTACTCTTGAGAGGAAAACCCAATGAATTTCTTTTATTGAAGCTTCCATTGATTAATGCCAAACCCTAGACTCCTAACAAAGAGATCCTCCAAGCACAAGTCATGTCTTCACTTCTTTCTGTATCATAGACCTCGACAAACCTTTCGGCAATTTGTTTCCCAACACTTTGTCCTCCTCCTTCCAACCATTTGTTCTCTTACTATGAACCTTTTTCTTCTTCTTTGAGTCTTCTAGATGATATTTTCTTCATTGATCCCTTGGTCAATTATACTTCAAATTTGACCAACCGAAATTCTTATTGAGTGGGTGACTGTTCTGCTATTTTGTTGCCCTAGTTTCTGGCACATGTGTGAGGATCACTAGCTTCATATGCTCTTCTTCCCTTTGTTTGAGAGTCCTCCTTCCATGCTGGAGTAGGAGGCATTTGTAGGCCTATTTATTAGCCCAAACCATAAGGAATATACCACTACAATTTCACTGTTGATCTAGCCAGAGACTATCCCTCATTCCTTCACACATGTGACTGTGTATACCCTAGAAACATTCCTTCATACTTCACTATTCGTCCTCCTCTCTTCCATGCCTAAGTGGACCCTTTTCCTTATCTTCTTTCGACCTTCTTATCTCTCTATTTTCTTACGGATTTTAGAGCTTGAGTAGTACGTTATGTTTGGATTGGAAAATCTCTATAAATAGAGGATTGTCCCTCCACTTAGGCCGACTGGTAAGCCAACTTGACTGGCTACTAGTAGGCTAACTTGGAGGGTTGTTTGTAGGCTAATTTGGAAAGAAATTTGGTGGCTGATATAATTAGTAGACTTTCACACATTTTCCATGGTGGTGTAGCATTATTGAAGGAGCTTCTTGAAGGTGTCATTACATAGGACCAAACTTGAATTTGCTTGGAGGTTTCCATTTGACTTTAATATATATTTATACATAGTGTAACATGCCCTTAAGGCCGTCAATATTTTCTCTTGACTATTTGACTCACCTATAGCACTTTGACATGTGCTAGACCTACTTCATTGAGCAACAAACTCATTGTCATATATTATAAAAATAATATTTCTTTTCTTGAATAAGTACAAATATCAAAAGGACATTGGTAAAGACCGAACCTAGTTACACTTGCTTCAACACTCCCTCTTAGCGAGGGAGGTATTCATACAATATTACAAGGTGTTTGGCTATTATTAATCTCGAAGAATTCACTTAAGATAAATTTGATTTCAAATCCATATGTTATAGGATCATATTCATGAGGATTGTCATAGTGAAAGTCCTTGAATAATAGCCCCATCTCTTTATGAGACCATAAACTACAATGCTGGCGAGATGAATTATTTATAGACACCTTCATCATTGTCTGTCAAGATACATACCTACCCGGGTGTTCTCCGAGTATGACCTTCTAGGACTATTCTTATCTTGGGTTCCCAACCCTCAAAGAATATCAATCCTCTTGCCTACTCTTATTTTGGATGAACTACAGAAACTCAAAGAGTGTAAGATGCCACATGATTACCTAATCCTCCCATTATTTCTTCCCAAGTGAAGACAAGAATGTTGTGTCTATCTTGTGTCTACATTTCCATTCATGGTATTCATCTAGACTCATGGATATTAGTCCTCATCTAGTGCATGACCATGAAATGAAAAACACAATTGTCACTCCTTTGTAATTAGGGGTGATCCAAAAAAATTGTCTTGATTAGGTACCTGTCAAAGCTCCCTCTTAACTAGGGATTTTTTCCTTCATCAACAACTTCTTCGTCATGGGTCCTTCAACTTATTGATATCCTTCCTTTATCGATGTCATGAAGTCTTTGTTCAAACTTATTCTAGGTAGGGCACCATCCATCAATCACTTTACTTATTGGTTTGCCATGTCATTGCTTCGTGGAAGGTGACTATCACGTTTTTCCTGTAATCTTGGCTATTCATTTGTGATCTTGTCCATGGTTCGGAATAATATTCTCATGGATGATTCATTCTACTTACTCGATTTCTTGTTTTGACCCAGCAGCTCATTATGACTTCATCCTGATATTGCTTCAACATTTCCTTTTCTTTTGTTGGATGACTTCTTCATCTCCATATCTCTATAGAGTAGAATCGATTATCTGCACATTTATATATCCAAGGAATTCATAGGTGTCAAGGGTCCTTTCTTCCTTTATAATGTTTTTCCTTCGTTCTTTCCGGAGATACCTTTCAAGGGATTTTGTCAGATAGTGATTCTTGGTGATCATGGTGTTCTTCACATGCTTGATCTCTTTCTTCATTTGCTTCTTCGCAAATAGATAGGTCAACCATATATTGCTTCTTGTGAGAGAATTCCTTCATTGCTTTCCTTCTAGACTTGTCAACCTTTCTTCTTGCTTCATAGTCAACAATATTATCCTCCTTATTTGAGCATATTCTTTTCTTTACCTTCATTACATTGTGGTACATGCCTTTGAGCATACTCTTAGTGAAAGAGATTATTTCATGCTTGATAATTTTATAGAACTATACCCATGAATCAATAATATACAAATGATAACATGACTTTAACTTTGATGCATACATACCTCATCTTGATTCTACCTTGATCATCCTTTGGTGTGGTCCTTCTTGCTTTATCTTAGCTTGCCTACATATCATTCTTTTCTTGAAACCCATGAATGGGATTCCCAATGATACATCTAATTTTTTCCATGAACCTTCCTTTGAAGATTCCATCATAGGATCATAAATATCCTTGGCTTGCAAATTTTTCCATTCTTTTGATGATGTAGGTCTTCTAAGATTCTTATTATGAACAATTTTCTTTAATCATGTATGATGTCCTATACTAGGTATTTTTTTCTATATGAATATTTTGAGCTATTTTTGTCATGCTCCTATATTCTAGAAGGTATTTCTACTTATGGATTTTTGTTCTTATCATAAATGATACATCTACATGAGTATCTAGAACTATATGTACAACATGCTATTAGATTCTAGAGGATGTTTCTAGTCATGAAATTTTTATTTATTCCTACATGCTCCTATCCTACTCAAAACTTTGAAAGTAGTCTAGAAGCAAAGAGTTTGACCTAGTCATAGTAGAGATCCAGAGGACATTCCCTCTATTGATTCTTTCCTTCTTCTTTCATGTCTTGTGTTATGTGAACTTCTTACCTCTTCCTTTTTGTTATTGTTGTCCTTATTAATATTAGGACAATCCATTTTTTAGTGTCCACATTATTGGCATCCAAAACATTGGATCTTGCACATGTCTTTGTTGTTTTGTTATTTGTGGACCAAACTTGCCATATTTACCCTTTCTTTTGGGCATGGTAGAAAATTCTTACTTCTTTGATCCCACATCTTCTTTTTCCTTAAGAATGGTTTCTTCTGTTCTGCATAGAGACCACATTTCACTGAGAGTGGTTGCTTCCTTATTGGCATATATTCTAGATGTGAAGTTTCCCCACTCCATAGGTAGGGCATTGAGTACTGCAATTGTCATCTCTCTATCACACATGATTTCCCCAAGATCTTGAAGTTGATCTCTCATTTCAGATATTTTCATTAAGTAGGGAGTTATTCCTTACTTTGTTATCTTCATGTTTTATAATTCATTCCTTAGAGATATTACTTCTCCAATTTTAGGTACCTAGAATAGATCTGCTAGCTTATCATAGATTTCTTTTGATGTCTTGAACTTGGAGACATAGGGAATGAGAGGGTCTTTGATTAATTCTATTAGAATCCTTTGAGCTCTTGTCTAATCCTTATTGTACATGGCTAGGGCTTAAGTCTGTTCCTTAGCAAGGATAGTGATATTCCCTTTGACATGTTCTAGGAGTTCATTCTCCTTGAGTAGTGGATTAGTCCTCTTCCTCCATGCAAGAAACTTATTGGTACCTACCAATTTATTGTTTTCCTTGCAAAATGACATTTGTGTATATTCAAAAGGGGACATGTATGTACTTGATATATTTTGAGATGCAATGGAATTTCTTACTCCTTGAAGGCTCGATGGCATTCCCTCCATCTTGATGTTCTTCATGTTTCCTTCTCCAAGTTGACTTGCTTGGTGATGATTATTGCTTCAAGACTTGTAGCTTGATGTAGGTCTTGGTTGAATATGCTCTTCTTTGTAACTGCCTTTATGTAAGGCTCTTATTCTAGCTTTGTATACCTCCTTGATGGATCATAGATTGTAGACCCTTCTTGTCCTTGAAGTGGTTGCGACTTCTAGGGTTGATGCATCAACTTTGTAGATGCTTCTTCTTCATGAGTGTTCTTGAGTTTCCATTTCTTTGATGTGTCACCTTAGCTCTAATACCATGTTGAAGAATCTAGGGAAAAATAGTGTAGTGTGATTCTTCATTAGTTGATAACAATTTGTGGAGTCTTTTTACTTTTCTTGTTAGATTATTCTTCTTTTTATTACTCTTAGTGCATATGTGTGTACTTCATCAAACTACTACCAAAAAATAAAAATAAAAGAACAAAAGATGTTGGCTTTCTGCCAGGACCAAAACCTATCTACTCCTCAGAGGAAAACCCTTTAGTGAATTTCACTTATTGAAGATTTGATGGGATGAGATTTTGGGGTTTAACCAAAATCCCAATTCCCAATAATTCGAAAAGATGAAACCACTTCTAGTTTCTCCTCTCCAGAAACCAATCTATCTTGTGCTGCACGCAGGCTAAACAATCACATAAACAAAAAAATGATATAAACCAAACGCCAAAGTACTTTTTCGCGGTATCACTGTATGCAATGGCTGGGATTTTATAATTCCACTTGGCCAGAACTCAAGATAAAATTTAGGACTTCTCAAAATAATAGATCCGAAGTAGAAGAGACTCTGGCTCCCCTGCGTTTACTATCAGCACGTACAACAATCACAATTAAACGATATTAACTTATTTATAAAACACATAAGCGTATAAAATTAACACAAAACTAGAACAGTTACAAAATTAAGGCATTTCAGCCTTAAAAATGAGCTCATGCTCGGCTACATCTAGCTCACTCACAAATTTCCTCACAAATAAGATATCTATTACACTCCTATTGCATTACATTTATATAAGAAGTCTTAGGAAGGACCTGGACCTGTGGTTTATGGGCCCACGAAGCCTTGACGAAAGCATTCTTAAAACTTTAAAACATAGATCTTCTATCGAACCAACCCTTTCAAACCCTCTTCACCATACTGATCATAAATTGCACACTTTTGTTGATTACTCAACACATCATAAGCTTCGGATATCTGTTTGAAATTTTCTTCAGCTTCCTTTGCAACAATTACTGGATCCTTCTCATAACCCTTCTTAAAAATAGGAACCTGAAGTCTACGTGCATGTGTGCAGAGCTGTTCAATAGCCCCAAACTGAAATGTATCACAAGAAGCCATCATAACACTAAGCTCATGTTGCAACAACCAATATGCAGCCTTTGCAAGGTTTGTTGATTTCCCCACTCCATTTACGCCAACAAACACAACAACATACGGTTTCCCTTGCTCCTTGGCAGCATGCACATCCCTCAAAATATCAATAGATCGTTTGGGTGTCAAAATTCGAAGAAGAGCTTCTTCCATTGTTGCCTGTACAGTAGTAGAAACTCTTGTGCTCGATGTCAGAAGCACCACGCAGGGAGAAAGCACTGTAAAAATGTGCTAATTTTAGTGACGCAGGGAATCTCGCATGCAAGGGTGACGGTGCAAAAAAATGGAGATCGTCAAACTCATTTATAAAACAGAAATAAGCGTTAACCCAATTATAAAAAGCACATAAGCATACACAACATACAGTAGAACATGATTATATATATTATATAGAACGGTTACATACTAAGGCATTTCAGCCTTAAAAACGAGCTCATGCTCAGCTACATCTAGCTCACTCACAAATTTCCTCACAAATAAGATATCTATTACACTCCTATTGCATTACATTTATATAAGAAGTCTTAGGAAGGACCAATCCTATCCTCCCCTGATTTTTCTCCACAAAAACTCCCCAAAAGCGTGCATGGCTGATTTTTCTCCACAAAAACTCCCCAAAAGCGTGCATGGCTGTTAACAATAGGAACTCTATCGAGACTTATCCATTCTCTCTTTAATTTTTCTTTAACTGCTTTAACTCTATTTTAAAGTAGATTTTCTTATTTTTCTCCTTCGATTTAGCTTTGCTGGTCCACATCTTCATCGCTCCACTTGGATTTTTCTTTAATTAAGAAAAGGGTGAGATGCACTTGCATCAAGATTCAATTGATCAATGACAAACCCTAGACCCTTGACAAAGAGATCCTCCAAGAACTAGTCAAGTCTTCACTTATTTCTACATCATATACCCCAAAACTTCTTCCAACACATTGTTTCTCGACACTTTTTTCTCCTTCTTCTAACCCTTCGTTCTCTTACAATGAATCTTGTTCTTCTTCTTTGAGTCTTCTAGATGAGATGTTATTCCTTGATCCCTTACTCAAATATCCTTAAGCTTTGACCAACTGAAATCCTTCTTGTGTGGGTGACTGTTTTGTTGTTATGCTACCCTAGTTTCTAGCATGTGTGTGAGGATCACTACGTTCATACGCTCTTCTTCCCTTTGCTTGAGAGTGTTCCTTCCACACTGGAGTAGGAGGCCTTTGTAAGCCTAGTTATTAGCCCAAACGATAAGGAATATGCCATTGCAATTTCACTGCTGATCTAGCCATAGATTGTCCCTCATTGCTTCACACGTGTGATTATGTATACCTTAGAAATAATCCTTTAGACATCATTGTTCATCCTCCTCCCTTCACTGCCTAAGTGGACCCTTTTCATTTTCTTTTATCTAGCTTACTATCTCTCTGTTTTCTTGTGGTTTTTAGAGCTTGATTAGTACATTATGTTTGGAGTGGACAACATCTATAAATAGAGGACTATCCCTCCACTTAGGCCGACTTGTAAGACCACTTGACTCGGTGCCAGCAGGCTGACTTGGAGGGTTGTTTGTAAGCTGATTTGGAGGGTAGTTTGCCGACTAATTTTCTGAGTAGAGTTCACACATTTTCCATGGTCATGTACCATGATTTAAGGAGCTTCTTGAAGGTGTCATTAGATAGGATTAGACTTGAATTTTCTTAGAGGTTTCCCTTTGACATTAATATATATTTATACATAGTGTAACATGCCCTTAAGGCCTTAAATGTTTTCTCTTGATTATTTGACTCACCTATAACACTTTGGCATGTTCTAGACCTACTTCAATGGGAAAAAAAACTCATTGTCATATATTATAAAAATAATATTTCTTTTCTTGAATAAGTACAAATATCAAAAGTACATTTACGAAGACCGAACCTAGTTACACTTCCCTAAATAGACCATAGTGACTAATATTATAAACCCAAGGTATTTAAACCCTACGATAAATATTGTAAACACTAAAATAAACATGGTTGACAATTATTGGCCATGGTTGGCTATGATTGACCATGGTTTACCATTATTGACATTATAAAAACACGATATTTTTATTATATACCCAAGGGAATAATAAACCCAAGGGATTAATGCCAAAACCCCAAGGGATTATGAACCCGAGGGAATATTATTAAACCTAAGGGACTAATAAGGCAAATCGAAGGTATATAAACACTAAGATAAATATTTGAAACACTAAAATAAACATGGTTGCCTATGATTGATGATGGTTGCCTATGATTGACCATGGTTGACCATGATTAATTTTATAAATGTAAAGGATTCTCTTTGTAAACCCAAGGGAATAATAAACCCAACAGATTAATACTAAAACCCCAAGGGATTATGAACTCAAGGGAATATTATTAAACCAAAGGGACTAATATATAAACCCAAGGTATACAAACCCTAATATAAATATTGTAAACACTAAGATAAACATGGTTGACCATAGTTGATTTTCATATATAGATAATCATTATCATAATGCGACACTAGACCACAATTGAGCATGCTTAATCATGGTTTATTTTCATATGAAGACCAATTTTGTCACAATGGGACGTTTGACCATGGTTGAGTATGATTGACCATGGATGACCATGTTTGATTTAGAAAAAGATGGTTGACAATTCTTGACCAATGTTGACCATGATTGACCATAGATGACCATGATTATCATATTGAGACAATATTTGTCAAAATGCGGTGGTCGACCAAGGTTGAGACAATGATTGATTTTCATATTAAAACAATCTTTGTTACAATGCGACACTGGCCAATGATTGACCTTGATTAACTGATGTTCAACACAATTGATTTTATAAAACATGGTTGACCTTCATTGAATAATTTTAAGCAAAAGGGACTAATATTATAATGCCAAGGTATATAAACCCTAACATAAATATTATAAACGCTAAAATGAACATGGTTGACAATGTTTATTTTAGTGGTTGACCATCACAATGTGGTCGTCACAATGCGATGTTGGAACATGGTTGACAATGATTGAATTTCATATTGAGACAATCCTTTTCAGAATGAGACATTGGATCATGGTTGAAAATGATTGATTTTAATGTTGAGACAAATTTTGTCATAATGTGGAGTTGGACCATGGTTGATTTTCATATAGAGACAATCCTTGTCACAATGTGACAATGGAGCACGGTTGATTTTCATATTAAGGCAATCTTTGTCACAATGTGACATTGGACCCTGGTTGATCATGGATGGCCATGGTTTTCATAACTTGGCATTGAACCAAGAGATAGTTCGTGTGACAATTGAACATGGTTACTGACCATGGTTGATTTTCATATCGAAACAATCCTTGTCACAATGAGACGTTCAAACAGGACACTAGTGTTCTTATTGACATTGGATCATGGTGGACCATGATTATAACCACAAGGTACTTTTATTGAACCCTATTATTAATATTATAATCCCCGTGAATAATATTATACCCAAGTAATTTGAACCCTTGTATTAATAAACCCAAGGGATTGATATTATAACCTAAGGGATTTAGAAAATCTTTGTCACAATACGACATTGGACCATGTTTCAGCATGATTGATTTCATATTAAGAGAATCTTTGTCACAATAAAATGTTGGACCATGGATGACGATAGTCAATCATTGGTTCATAATAATGAACCATGGTTAACCATGGTTTATTTCATATTGAGACAATCTTTGTCACATTGTGATCTTAGACCATGGTTGACGATGGTTGACAATGGTTGATTTTCATATTGAGACAGTATTTGTTATAATGTGACATTGGACTATGGTTGACCATCCTTGACCCAATAATATGAGATCTTAACATAAATATTATAAACCGTAAAAGAAACATGGTCGACCATGGTTGATTTTTATATTGACACAGTGTTTGTCAAAATACGAAATTGGACCATAGTTGACCATGATTGATTTTCATATCGAGACAATCATTCCCACAATGCGAAATTGGACCATAATTGATTTCGACCATATTTCAACTATGTTGTCTTTATAGTTAACCATGACTTCATTATGGTCACCATTGAAATGGTGGTTGTTGATGCTCAACCATTGTTTGACCATGCCATCTGTGCCCATACACTATAGGTGTCCATGGTCAACTATGACCATCCACCATAGTTCAATATAGTTCACTATGGTTCATAATGGATCACTTACTGATAGGTCATGATGTCTGTGGTAATTATGGTTCACCACATTAGTTATGTTGACTATTATTAACTATATTGCACATACTCACTATAATTTACCATATCAAAAATAGTGAACCATAATAAACATATTTTAATAATTTTAATTTAATCAATTTATTTATTTATTTATATTATCTAATTACTTATTATCATAATCATAAGTAATAATAATTAATATACACAATAAATATAAAATAATATAATGAATTTAACCTTAATATATATTATTTAAATTAATAATTAATATAATATTAATAATTAGTATTAATTATAATGGTAATAAATTGAGATGAGACGTAAAAAGACAGTTTATTTTGAAAAGGAAAGGTAATCAAAGCTCGTTGCCTAGTGATGTTTCCAAAGTGAAATCTTATGGTTATGGATATTGCATTTAGAAAAATTATTATAATAAATATGGTATATTCTTTTCTCAAACAAATATCTCATTTTTCTCAAAGATATTTTAAGTTTTTAAAATAAATAATAATTTGAATAATCATGAGTAATGACAATAATTATTAATTTAAAATTTAATATTTTTATATAAATTTATATTACATAATAATAATTAAATTTATTGTATATTAACTAGTTATATGTTTGTGTTAGCTTAATTTTTTAATATATTATATATATTTATTTTATAATATTATTTTTATTTTTTTTAGTTTTTGTTTTAATTTTAATTAATATAATTTTATTTTTATTTGTTATTGTTTTGTTTTTAATATTATTGATATTTATAATTTCATTTTTTTATTTATTTATTATTTATTATTTAATATATCTTATTTTTTTATATGATTTTTTTTTTTTTTAATGGCTGGCATATAATAGTAAGTTTTTGATGATGATTGATTTATATATTTTATTGGTGCCAATTTATTTATTATTTTTGATATTTGATATTCATATATAGTATTTAATTTTTGGGTTATAGAAAAATCTATTATTAATAATTTAAAAAGATAAAATTTAATGTTTTTATTTTCTATTTAATCACTAATTTATTTGTATTTACATTTATATTTTTTTGAGAATACACTGGGTTAAATTGGTTATCAAATGGAAAAGAACGATGACTGAATTTCGACTAAAATTCATTTGAAGTCTTAAAAACAGAGCGGGCACATAAAAATTGACGAAAAGAAACGCCGAACACTTGGTTTTTCAGATAAAGATAATATTACAGGGCAGCTAATTTTCACATTAAGAGCAAAAGGGAGCCAATTTATAGTGCTAAGGTCGTCTTTTACACCATCCCACGGTGTGTAAAATATTAAGGTGCCTTGTGTCAAATATTAAGGGGCCAAGTGTCACAGTAAAAATTAAAACAAAGGGGCCTTGTGTCAAATATTAAAGGGCCAAGTGTCACAGTAAAAATTAAAACAAAATGTCGTGGCTCAATATAAATATCATTTTGATATTTTCGTATGAAACAAGGTAAGAATTAACTGAAAGAAGACATAATCTAAAGTGGTTTGTGGATGTTTTTTGAGCACAATATTTTCTTTACGATTAAGATTCATGATTTGATTTTTAGATTTAGGAAGGCATATTTATTCTACTTTTTTTTAATCTATCAAAAAAACACATACTCTTCATCATTAAACCCACTCAAACTATATTAAAATGTAGTAAATGAATTTTATATTTCATTCTTATATGGGATAAAATCTAACAATTATTTATATAATTGAAAATAATATTTTTTAAAATATTAAGTTGAAAAAAATAACTTCAGCGTAAATCACATGTAAACAATTATTTAATATATTAATTAAAAATTAATTATGTTGAAAATAATTAAATTATTAAACAATTTTAATATATTCTATTCAAAACTAAATATATGGGAAGATAATATTTCATATTACGTATAAATATATTAAAAAATAATGGCATTATTACCTGCATTCCTTTGACTACTATATATTAAATCACTTTACTATTTTTCTTTCTTAATATTATAATTTTTTATTTTATCACTTTACATTTCATTTTCTTCTCTTGATATTATATAAAGAATAAATAATAATAATTCATTAGAAATATCTCAACGATATTTAATCATACTCAAATGTGCGTGTCTCATCAAGGTTTTCCCCGTCCTGTTGTAGGAGATGGCCAGCAAATTTACAGCGCCGAGCAGGACTGATTTCCTGACATTCAAATTATGAATTCGACATCGCTGCGTGAGGATAAAGTATTGACATTTACCTACAATTCTTCACCTAAGAGTCCTCCCCAACTAGGTTCAAATTATTCAAACGCGCATATGTGTCATTCAAGGTTCTCGCCGTCGGTTGTGGATGATTGACGGTAAAAGCATGGTGTACGAAAGTTAATTGACTTCTCTCTCTCTCGCACATTGGAGATTAGTACTATTGTCGCGGCACGAGGCGGCTGGCTGGCTGGCTGAATGCCATGAATAAGTGATTTCTTTATAAATTTGAGGTCTACACGCTTAATCATCTTATTAATTTTATATTCTTGTATGTTTGTTTTTTTAATCATGAAACAGTGCATATTTAATTAGAGTGACTCTTTCCATTACAGATTATCATCAAAGCCAATATATCTAATAATTCTTTTTGGTTCTTTTAACACATGAAACTGCGCATATTTAATAACAGTAACTCTTAATTCTTTTTGGTTCTTTTAACACATGAAACTGCGCATATTTAATAACAGTAACTCTTTGCTTTCGTGATTATCATCAAAGCCAATATATATATAATGACTCTTAACTAAAACAAATAATCACATATGTCGCTTAGCTAAAATAGATAATGACATAAGTCGGTTGATCGTTTGCTTGATGGTTCTCTTTATCCCTCTCCCTTATTTTGTCTTTTAATATTTACTTTCCTTTTCTTCACTCATTCAATAGTTATTATCATTGTAACAGTTTTCATTTTTTAATGATTATTTTGGTTCATAGTGAGGTTTTGAATCTATGATTACCGGGTTTTCATTTAAAGGGATAATTATAGTATTATTAATGTATGGAGAATGTTACTAATAAGGGAAATAAGAAATGTGAGGTTAAATATTTTTTTAATATGTTT